>CM043726.1:7822684-8005184 GCA_023969325.1 Oryzias curvinotus | reverse complement strand
GTCCTGGATCTTTCCCAGGGTCTCCGCTTAGTCCTACATGCTCGTATCACCTCCCCAGAGAGATGTACAGGAAGTATGTGATGGCTCCTTTTGATGTGGAGAACCTTTAGCTCCCTATGGATGGCTGCGCTCCTCGCAGCGCCCGAGCACCCTACGGAGGAAGCTCCTTTTGGCTGCTTGTTTTCAGGGCTTCGTTCTTCCGTTTGTGACTCGCGACCACAGATGAGCAGTGAAACAAAGATCGACCTGTAACTGAAGGGCTTTTTGGTTCTGGCTCAGCTCTCTCTTCACCATGATGGATTGGTACAGTGACCTAATCAGAGCGGACACTGCACCAATCAGCCCGTCGGTCTCTGATCTTCCCTCGCTTGTGAACAAGTCTCTACGATACTTAACCAGCGACACCAAAGTACCACGCGCTCTTAAACACACTGTAACTTGTAACGTGTTTAAATGATCACTGTGAATCAGCGGATCTGATCTGCAGAAAAGCGGCTTTCCATTTCAGGTTTGCACGAAAATTCAACACTCTACGTGAGTAATGAGTCGTTGATCTCACACTTAGAGCTTCCTTCACTTGTGCACAAGACTCCAAGATGCTAACTCTTTAACATGGACAAGTTGACGTGATACCAAAGAACCGTGTGCTCCTTGACAACCCGAAATATTTGTACCATAACTGTTTTTGCAATGAATGTGAATCCGCCGGAGAAAAGGCGTTTCCATTACAGGTTTAGACGGATATTCAACACCTAGTGAGTAACGGGTTGTCGATCTCACACTTTGTGTTGAGGATGTCCCACTCCGAACAGCTTAAACTATTAAAACCAGAGATGCTGCTGGCTGGCGACACTAGATAACACGCGACCTTTGACACAGTGTAACTCTTCAACCTTTCTCGCGATCAACGTGAATCATCTGACTCTGACGTGGAGAAAAGCGGCTTTTCTCTTTCCAGAATGTAACCCGGTGGTAAACCATTTTTCTCTGCGACAGAGTTAGCTGATTAAAATCGATTATGTAAGCCCTTCAGTAAAGTGATGCATAGGCTGCTTTCCTTCACTTCAGAATCCGCTGGAATTACGTTAGTCGGGTAAACGGTTGAAAAATTACAGTTCAATTCAATTCAACTTTATTTGTATAGCCCAAAATCACAACAACAGTCGTCTCGATGGGCTTTGAAGTAAAACATGAACTCAAAAGGATCACGAATACAAAGAGTCAATAGGAAAATACTAAAATAAACTAACAAACTGACTAAGCTATACTGGCATCCCTGCCCTTAGACCCCCCTTCACGGTAAGGAAAAACTCCTAAAAAAACAGATTCTGGAAAAAACGAAGAAACCTCAGGGGTGCCCACATGAAGGAGGGATCCTCCCCCAGGACGGACAGGCGATTTACCAGAACTCTTAGAGAAGAATTAACTTATCTAACTCTACATCTATATATTTAAAGTCCAGCAGACGAGCTTCATCCAGCCGGGGTTGGGGGGACAGTCAGGGGCGCGAGTCGAGCCGGAGACAGGAACCACAGCCAGGTGTAGGAGCAGGAGCAGAGAGGAGGTACACAGTCAGGAACAGGAGCACGGATGGGCCAACTGGAGTCTGGAAGCACTCCCACTCCCCAGGAGGGGAGACGGAAAGAGGGACAATACATGAATCACTGCACCAAACAGAGGCATGGAGAACTACAGTAGTGGGTAGAATGTCAAAGCTCCGGTGTGAAAGTCCTCCACCTGGGGCAGAAGGTCTCCCCCCACCTACAGAGGTCCTTCAGTGTCCAGTCACTTTTTTGTTTGTACTACTTCAAAATACTACAGAACTCTCGGGGTTCAAGTGTTGACAGCACATGAGCCAATAGAATCAGATTTTAAAAAGACAAACCGTGATAGATACAAATCTTTTGGTTGTTATTGCATTTGTTTGACTTGGATTTACATGTATCTAATGCTTTGATTACCCAATGTAAATGCATTTGTCTGGCTAACTGCAACAACAAGCGAACAATCTGCCCAAACACTGTCACACAAAACTAATAAACCTCGAGGCGCACAAGTACTCACACACTCAAACTCACAGGTTCATGAACCACTGAAGTCCAAATGATAATAAGTTAACACACAAACACAGACGGTGACCTCTAAAACTGCATGACTGAAAGCATCTGACTGGACCAAATGTGAGCGACTTGATTGGATTATAGACAGGATACAATGGAGACAGATAAGAAGAATTTAGGCTGAAGTCCCACACAACCGGTGAGCTCCACGGCCCATTACTTAGGTCAAATACCCGTCTGGAGTAAAGGCCACACATTTGTCCCTAATTGGGAGGAGACTTTCCTGAAAATCATGGAATATTCTGAAAGCCGTCTATAATCAAGGACTAATTCAAACACATCCCTCTTTTTTTCTTTTGCAAGTTAGCTTAAAGCTCTGCTCCAATCATCTTTTGAGCTATTTGAAAACCGCTCCCAGTGTAGTCCTGATTATGCCGTTTTTGAGCCAAAACCCCCCCTTCCTGTCACCCATAAGCGAGAGCTCTCTGTTTACATGCTACCCCCATAGATTACTGCCCTTCACACCCCCAACCTAACATTACCGGTGCAGCAAAAATCAGGGAGGGGGGATATAGGAGCGATGCAGCCGTAGAACCAAATGTGAGGAAAACCAAGACGTACATGAATCTATTTGTCTGCAGGTGGATGCATCAGAATAGAGCCAAACCGGGAGCTTTGGTGTATTTTTCTCAAGGAAACACATTGGGGGGTAACTTTTAAACAGCACTTTTTTAAATGGTGCCAATTAAAAACACACTTTTGAGGTAAATTTTCTACATACATGTCCTCCATATTCAGAAAAATGCCACAAAAACATGTTATAAACACTAAAAACACAGTTTTCATTGAAGTGGGTCTTTACTTACACCTGTTCCATGTCACGGTCTGACCGGTCCGTGAAAATGTTGTGTGACGTCATACCGGTCCGTGGCGTCTAAAAGGTTGGGGACCACTGCTTTTCATTACATGGGAATACCCAGTAGGTTCTATTAAAAACCCTGTATGTACAACGTATATTCTAGGTAGGTATATTATAAATACCAAGTAGGTACCACATAAGTATGATTAGATAAGATATTCTTTGTTGACCCCACGTTGGGGAAATTCAATTGCTACAGCAGATCAGTGCAAAAAAGAAGAACAGCAATGAGCAAAAAGAATGAAAGGGTGTTTTTTAAAAATATCAAAAATACAAAAGTAATAACATTCTACTAGAAGAAGAATCTACACCTATATACACTATTACAACCTAACATATGTTATACGTATTAATAAAATAAAGTTAAGTAAAAGACAATATATTCAGATGGGCTATGGATGCATGATAACCGGTTTTGTACATGTATATTTAAACTGTGCCATTGTACAATCTAACAGAATGTTGGGATGAATGACCTGCCGAACCGTTCCTTCCTGCATGGGGGGGGTGTAGCAATCTGCCACTGAAAGAGCTGCTCAGCGCCTCCTCTGTCTGATGTAGTGGGTGAGAGGTGTTGACCATGATGGATGTTAGCTTAACCAACTTCCTCCTTTCACCCACTTCCTCCACAGAGTCCAATGGACACCCCAGGACAGAACTGGCCCTCCTGACCAGCTTCAGTCTCTTTCTGTCCCGGTCTGTGCTGCCTGCTCCCCAACAGACCACGGCGCAGTGGATGGCAGAGGCTACCATAGAGTCATAAAAATAGTCATAAAAATACAAATGAACCAAATAGCACCACATACATACACAGCAAGTACCATGTAAGTACTGAGTAGACACAAAAAAGTATCATGTAAGTACACAGTAAGTCCCATTAAAAAGTACCATGTAAATACCCCTTTACTACGCTGTAAGTACTGTAATGTCAAAGAAAGCGTAGAAAGCTTAGATTGGTTGCTCAGTATCTCACTCTTCATCTGAAGCAGGTTTTTTCCTTGTGTAAATTCGGTGTTTTTTGAAACAGTGCATTGTGTTCTGCACTCTGATTGGCTGTAGACCACTGTCAGTCAATCTCCTTTTTCCACGTCTCCTCTTCAGAACAGAATGTGTTGGCTTTGCCAGGATTCCATAAATCTTTGATTGCCATCAGATCTTTGTTTTCATTCTATAATCCTGCATTTATTTTCTTATGAAGATTTGAACTTTGAGAGTTTATCAAGACAAAAGTGTGAAAATGTTCCTGTGTCTGGGAAAAGTGGATCAGATGTGTAGTGAGGAGTTTCACAGCCTTAAAACATCTGCGGATTTCTGCCTTTATCAAATAAATGACTCAAGTTTGATCTCTTTAAATCAAATGACAGCCAATCAGAGCTCACAAACACACTTCAGTCTGCCTTTGATGACTTGATGTGTAATTACCAGTGCTTCATCAAAGTTTCTCTCTAGCTGAGACCCTGAAGGTCACCTCTGTGAAAAGACCTCACCGCTCTGAAACATGAGGCTTGTTCAACAACCGCCATCTTTGCAGACAATTGAGGAACTCTAACTTCTCTGGGTAATCTCTTCCAAACGTTTCAGGAGAAGTGGTCTTTTCGAACCTTTTAACTTAACGCTGTTCTTCAGACAGCATAATACGCAGAAGTGGCCTCTGTTCTACTGAGGCGTCTTTCATCCGAGCTCAAGGCTGAGCTCCTTACCTTTATGAAAGCAAAAAAGAAAAGAAGGGAGTTTCTTGATCACAGAAAGTGACACCAGCCGTGATCACTGGACTGTAAGTAACGGTGTTTTCAGACCGTTCAAGTCTTGTGGTTTGAATATGTCTGCTTTTACACTGAAGCCTTTATGGAGCAGATCCCTGACGCTCACAGGAACCGTTGTTGTTGTTGGCTTGTTTGACCCAAATTATGATGAGGCTGAGCTTTCATGTCGAAATCAATAAAACAGCCGACAATTAAAACCAGTTTAAAGGGCTGATTATCTTACTGAAGCCCTTTTATCATAAAAAAAAGTATTTTATTATACCTGTACTTCCAAGTATTCATAATATTCTGAACACCCCACAAGGTTTCATGTTATTAATATGAAAGTTTCAGCACAGGTGACAGTACTTTGACATGCTTTTCTATAGGGAAAAGCATGCACCACACACACACACACACACACAGCATTCCTCTCTTCTTCCTTTCTTTTTTCCCATCTGGGTGACATGAATAAAGACTAGCCTAAATTACAAAAGGGGTTTATTCAAATAAACACCTAGTGTGTCAGAAGATTCATAATCCCTGCTGTAACAGTAAAAAATGTCCAACACAAGAGGCTTAATCTGTCTGCTCAGCTGCTGGACAGGACAAGTTAAAAGAAAATATATATATATCTATAGAATAAAAGAGTATTCTCTATACTGCTTGCAAGTCACGTCATACGTTTTGACTGAGAGCTGACAGTTAAGCAGTAAAACTAGGGGATCTCCAACAAAACTTTAACCAAATTGACCAAAGGTGTTGTGATCCATTTTCCAATGGTCAAAGGACTTTTCAACCCTTCCATCTTCATCACAGTAAACATACATTGTTTACATCTTTTAAAAGGTAGTTTTAGAGTTTTAGGGCCACAGTGAGAAACAACATTCTGGAAGGTTGTCTTCTATTTTTGTTCCTCACAGTAAAAAAAAGTTGAAATGTCGAGATTAAAGTCAAAATAGATTTAACTCGCTACAGCAGAGTTGTCTGTTTATTGGAGCCCAGCATAACCCGTCTTCTATAGACACGTTAACATTGGGAGTGGGGTCATCTAGACCCACTTGTTCTTCTTCAATGATTTGTGATCTTCACTGGTGTCCATGGATTTCATGAAATCCTCTCCACCTTTATCCCCCTTTGTCATGGTAGGGAGAACACCTCAATGGAAGGGGGGGGGGGGCATAGGATAGAACAAGAGTTAAAGATGAAAGACGTTGAAGGATTTCTGAATTTCATTTCCAGATAGATTTCAAAAACAAAGAAATTCTGAACCTGACTCAAAATCAGATTATTGTCAGTGTTTCCGGCTTTCCGGGGTTCGGTGTTGGGGCGGCGGTGGCTCAGGCAGTAGAGCAGGTGCAGAGAATGATCGAAGGGTCGGCGGTTCGATCCCCGCTCCCCCCAACCAGCCGTTGCTGTGTCCCTGGGCAAGACACCTCACCCTCCCTGCCTCCAGAGGGGCTCCACTGGTTTGTGAATGCGTATGAATGTGACGGTCAGAGGGACCGAAGGTGCAAACTGGCAGCCAAACCTCTGTCAGTCTGCCCCAGGGCAGCTGAGGCTACATCAGCAGTTACCGTCACCAAGAATGACAGATTGGAAGAACTTTGATCACCTAGAAAAAGCACAGATAAATCTAATCCATTATTATTATTGTTAAAGCAGAGTTTCATCTGTAAAATAAGGATCTTAGAGACACGTTTGGGTGTAGAGGACCAATACTTTGTTCTCCATTTCATCCAGAAGTCCATGATGAACCTGTCATCTGAACACTAATGTGTAAACAGTGTTCCATACGCCCCCTCCTCCAGATGAAACGTCCCGTTTCAACACAAAACAATAAAGAGGAATGAAAATAATCTGTTATTAGCATTAGAACGTTGAAAATGCCTGAAAGAGCTCCTCCTCCTCAGACGGAAGCGTCACACAGACGCAGAGATCTGGTCTTTGGAGGAAGAAAGGATGAAGGTGGACATCTGCAGGGACACCGACGTCTTCATCAACGGCTGCAGAGATCCTGCAAACCACCCATCAGTGAATGACACATTGATAAATCATAAATCAAACAAATGAGCTTCCAAACATTTGGAACGTTATCAATAATCATTCAGCTCACCTGATCCATTGAGTTTAGTCGCTCTGCTGCTGTGAGGCGTCACCTGCTGCTCTGAACGCTCACCTCCACTTTAATCTACGAGTAAAAACACAGACATTTACCACTTTAAATCTCGGAATTTTACTTCTTTTTTGGGGGGGGCTAAAACATCTGTGGTAAAAAGGTCATGTATCACTGAAGTTACTTTTTTCAATAAAATTGAATAGACAGTTTGAAGTTTTGATGTTTTTCAAACGTTATTCACTACTTTTAAATGAAAACATTAACCTAAAGGGGCTGAAGCCTCATGCTTGTCAAACAAAGGCAGTAAATGAAGTAAATGTTTTTGTCGAGCATCTTTTGAAACACTCGTGTGTTAAAGAAGAGGCTCTTTATAGATGACACGTCTCTTAGTGACAAATGATCCCCTATGCTTCGTCAGTTCATTCTTAGAGCCTGAAACATCTTTAAACACGATGCCGATAGGTTTGAGCTGCAGACTATGCTTCATAATAGACAAACACGTTTGTCTTTGACCCATAACAGCTCTACAGATTTTCCTCGTGAAGTGTTTTAGAAAGTTTTCTTCTCCGCATTCTGCCATTTAAAACAGTGAAACAAAAGCTCATCTTGTCCAGCTTTAATTAACAGTGACAGAAGCGGCTCTGCAGTATCAGAAGTCAAAGAACAAAATGTTATATTTCATCACAAGAAGCCTCTGGCAGCAGCGCGAGATGGTGTGCACATAAAAAAAAAAGAAAAGTGCAAGCATTGATTTCATTGTTGGATATATGTGTGTCTGTGAACTGCGTGGAACATAAATCTACAGAGGCCCATTCAGACCATCCTTTCTTTCTCCTTCCATCAGGAGATAGCAGAGACATTGAACTGTGGCAACAAAAGCAGATTTCCATCAGGCTGCGTTTCTGAGGGAGGAAGGTATTGTGTTGAAAGGGCCTTAATGGAAGCACAGCTCCCAGCATTATTCACACTAACTGTACTCTGGGGTCAGCGCCGGCATAAATGTGTACGCTCACTTTTCCCATATAATACAAAACACACCTTGTTCTTCTGCTCTTAAGTCTGTGCTCTCGTTTTGTAACGTATTTTTAAGTGATAGAGAAGAGTTTGTGACCAGATAGTTGCTCTGCGATGAAGCACTTAAAACACTTTATTCTCATCTTCCACTAAAATGGTATGTATGATCGGGTTCACTTTGAAACATTTCAGTTTCACATTTAAATGCTGGTAAAGATGTTTCTTGTCCATGATGGATTGACCCCAAGCAACTCTCAGATGAAAGGATACAAAAAACATTTTCAGGGAAACAACTTTCAATGTGTAATTATATGATGTTTGTGTGTTTTTTTATACAGCTTTTCTCGCCCAGAAGGACCGTCTTCTTTGATTAGACTATCGATGCCCACAGGCTGGAAAGGTGCCTCTGTTGTGGTGGAGAACTGGTTCGTTGCTTATCCTCCAAATGGTTATTTTAGGTGTCAAAATGTCCATCTTTTTTCAACTAAAGCCTTGTTTCTTTTGAAGAGAGCATTAAGGTCAAACCCCCCCCCCCCGTTATTCAAGTTCTGTTGTACAAGTTTTAAATACGGCAGCAGTAGCAGACTGAGGCCCACATGATCATCTGTTGGGGTATTTTCCTTCACATTTCATAGGTTTCCACACACAATAATGCCTCCTACTGGATTCAGGAGTTTATCCAGAGATGATTGAATTAAAGCTGGCCGTGTACGTCGTTTTTAATTCAGGAAAAGATCAGTTATTTTAATTTTAGAATATGTACACTTCTGTTTTAAGAAGTTTTTGTTTTTTAAAAACATCCTCTATTATTTATGGCTACAGGAATAAGAAAGGCAGACAGAACAGAACTTAGATCACATTTATGTCACATTTTGCACTAGACTAGAAAAAGCAACTCGCTTCTTTTTTCCCGCCTATGTACTTTCTGCTTCTGCTCAGTAGACGAACACGCCACCCTCCTCTTCCTCAGTGCGGCCGCAGACATAGCAAGGCAATGATCAAGATGTCGTTCATGTTATACATAAGATCGCGTGGTTTGAAAAGTATAAACGCCGCTCAGACGTCCAAACATCAGCTGGAACTAAACGCGCGGTTTTGGACACGACTGGACATGACCGAATCGCTTGACTCTTTAAACCTTTACCGTGATGAAAACTCATGTACAGTGGGCGGAGCACAACGCGTTAAACCCCGCCCACGATGACCCCGCCTCGGCTGGCAGACTGCAGCCAGGAGCTTCTCATCACGGTTGGGTGTTATTGTAAATACGCTATCTTGGCTAATAAGCAGCGATTTAGGTCTGTGTGTCATGGTTACTGTGGCTAATGTGTGGCATGTTTTTTACATGTTAGTTAGCGTGGTCACAGAAAGGTCTGTTTTAGTGGTATTATTCTGTTTTTTCTGGGAGTTGCAAACACGGTTAGGCGTTACATGTATTGTAAACATGCTAACACGTAGAAGTGTCGGACCGTGTTGTTTTCGGCGTCAGTAACCATGCTGGGTGTTTCCGTTGTCACAGTAACGTCTGTTTTCGTGGTATCACTCGGGTTTTTTACTTGTTTCCACCAACAAGGTCAGGAGTTACTGTGAACGAGTTTGACTGACAGACTGACTCATCTCTGACTCTTTTGGTGGGGCTTATATATGACAAAAGCTGGAAAATAGACCATTCATAATGCGCCCTGTAGTGTGAAAATACGCTTCATTTGAAATTATGGTTTTTAAGGTTTTTAAGTCCTTTCTAATATTTTTTTTTAATGTTTTTGCTTGTTTATGTTTGAAAATAAAGGAATTTAAAGATGAATTGTCTGTGAGATTCTCCAAATTTTGCCTCCGTCAGACTGGAAGAACTGACTGGGAATACCCTGTGCATTTTCCGCAGTTAGTCCCATGATAGCGATATCTGATTCTGATGCTTCATGCACATCAACTGCATATTATTTTCCATATCCGAATCAAAAACTGTGTGCTGAGGTCTTTTTCTCCTTTTCTTTTTCCAAAAACCTGGCGACTTTCCTGGAAAAATTAAAGCATCTAATGTCACACCCTTTGCAAAAACTAAAAACCCACAAAAACTAATTTAAGGCCTTCAGAAATGCATGATGAAGTGGTGTAACGGCCTAAATTACAAAGAAAATGAGTCATATTTCTTCAGCATAAGAGCCTATTCTTTTCAGGAGAACTTTCTGGAGCTGAACCTTTGAAAGATTCTACAACAAAAATAAATCATGTGATATAGAAAATGTCCCAACGTTGCCTGAACTTTGTGTCATTGACTCTGTTTTTATTGTAATTGTATCATAGTTTTATTTGAATGATCCTTCCCCGACTATTCCCTCAATTGTTGCCAGGGGGGTCACCTTCCATATAACCAGCAGCAGATGAAATCCATAATTACAGATGTTTTAAGGCGGTAAAAGTCCTCACTACACACTTTAAACACAGTGACATATACACACTTTTCTATTGTTCAAACTCTCAAAGTTTTATAGAATGAGAGCAAAGATCTGATCGTGATCAAAGATTTATGGATCTCTGGAAAACTGCAGAGGAGATTGACTGACAAGGTCAGCAACCAATCAGGACACAGCTCACTGTTCAAAAAGAAAAAAGAAAACCTAAAAAATTACAATGAAAAAACAGTGAAAAACAGAGACAGCAAAAGGTTTACTGAGTGACTATTGGCTGTTGAGAAAGGAGTCCTTTGCCTATAGAAGCTACTGCCAGTGTGCCAGGATTCTATGCTTTGGTTTTCACTTGGCTTTGGTCATGTTTTGAGTATCAGTGACCAACAACTCTGCACAGGCAGCCGCTTTGCAGCCATTTTCTTGACCCGCTGGGGCCACGGGGCTTTCGGAGACTGTCCGGGCTACTATTGGGCGAAGGAGGGACACACTCTGGACAGGTCGCCGGTCTGTTGTAGGGCCCATGAGGATGGAGAGACGGCGCTCACTATGCTGAGCGGCAGACGGAGAGCCTCTGTGGAATAGGGAAGAAGTCTGCTAAAGCTTATGATGTATGACAATAATAATATAGCAATAATAATGAAAAGATTTGTTTTTGCTTTTCCCCTCTGGAGCACACAGACGTGGTAACGCAAAAGCTCACATCACCGGGAGAGACTCTGAATGATGGCATGAGTCCAGACACGGAGACGGGATGACAGAGGTTTTTGTTAAACTTTTTAAAATAAATACATCTGATCTCTAAACATCCTCCATGCATCGTAGTGAGATATGAATGTATGTGCTGTAAATCAAAGTTTTGTTCACTTCAGTGTTTTTAAAGGACTTGAGTTGGTTTGTGTTTGATCACATAAACGGTTGTATTGAAACGGTTTTAATGCATTTTTTGAATTCTAAAATTTTGATCAAGTCTTGCATATGTGTCACGGAATCGCATTTAATTACCATCAGCTGGTTTTCACTTCATTCTTGTCAGGTCATCTGTTCTGTTTTGTAGCTTCCAGGGTTTTATTTATGACGGGTCTGTCATATTCATCCGCTCCTGACACACTGACTGAATGAGAGGAAGGTTCATGTGGTCACATGACCCCAAAGGTTTCTGTTCACTTGATCTAAACAAAAGTTTCCTTCAGTTTCTGTGGTAGAAACCTGGCCTTAAATTAAACTGTTAGCTGACAGGCGGGACACACAGCCTTGGTGCTCCAAGAGAGGCTGTTTGGGAGCTTATTGCCTCCCCCACTTCCATTTGTCCACATGGGGCAATTTAATGGGGCAATTTAATTGGTCACTGTTGTTTCCATTTCTTAATGAAACAAGCACTGGTGGCACTGTACCTGGCTCCAGTCCTTTTGCATTTTAAACTGGCTTCAACCTGAAAGTCACTTTTCCCCCCGCTATTTTCTCCTACAACTTGATAAATGAAACTTTATAACATTTTAACTCTCACATATGCAATTACATATATAGTGTAATGGTGCCTCTGTCAGACTCCTCCCCCTCCAGCAGCAGCTACTCTCTACTCTCAGCTCATCATCCCTCTGCTGCTCAAAAGGAGACCCAGCTCCATCATTTGACGCCAGTTCATTGCCCATTATGGTGACTAGCCTGGTCCTGTCTTGTATCAAGCTACTTTGTCTTGCATTAAGTTCTGGCTCTAACTCTATTCTCCTGCCTCAGGAATCCTACCCACGAGTGACGTCAGTGTGGACCTTCTACCTAACAGTGTCAAAGAACCTGAAGACCTCTCGACCACCGCCTACTGCGTTAGTACCTCCAGCCACGCCACAAGCCCTTCACTGCTCTGGACCACGCCTCACCAAAACCATAACCATCTCTGGAGAAATAATAAATAATTTTTACCTGCAACTTACCCGTCCTCATTCTGGGTTCCAGCACCTGGGTTTGCCTCGCCCTGAAATCATGACATATAGTGTTTAGTGTACCTGTAAGGACAGCATTCTTGGTAGACTTTGAGAAACCTCCAAGACGTTACGATTCTGAAACATTCATGCGAAGAGAAAATGTCCTGTTTTTGTTTGTGATTGAGGAATCAGTGTCAGCACATTTTCAGGAAAATCAAGGATGTTTTTTTTTTTATTTTATTTTTTACATTTAATCTCTGTAACTAATCACGGGGTCTTTTGCAGAAATACTGTAATTTCAGATGTTTCCCGTTATCTTCCTCTCCAATGATACTCCCACATCACAACAAATGGGCTGATGTGTTTGGCACACATTTTAAAACTGGGCATCCACATTGTGGGTCAGGCTTTTGTATAAAATAAATACAGGCTTTTCTTTATGCTATGAAGCAATAAATATGAAAATCTTCTCTGTGGACTCAAAGTTGTCTGGGTTGCTCGTTTCCTGGTGGCAAGAATTGCAAATGCAAAAGTTGAAGGCGGACTCTCTTGTTCCAGGACATGTCACATCTCCATGACACACATTCAAGTCCACAAGTTCAACACTAAGTCCTGCACCTTTGGCCTGGAAGAGACCAAACAGCCGCGGTTCCTAAATCTGATTGGTGTTTTGTAAATCAGCCTAAATCTGGGAAAAGCCAGACATCCGAGTGGAACAGGGTTTACTAATCCATTTGTAAGGCAAACAGGCAGGGGGGGAGCTTGCCAAGTGTTGTAATCACAACTAAAGATGATGAGCCCACTCCTATCCTCTGCACTTCCAGTTGTGTGTGTGTGTGTGTGTGTGTGTGTGTGTTTGTCCCACATCGCCTCCTTTACAAAACTGTGATAAGAGACACAAAATGAATCGGTATCAAGTGGATAATCTACAAAAGTACACTTGGAGCTTTCCCACCTTCTGCAAGTCCCCCACTCATTCATCTGCAGATACCCCGTAATCTCTGGGAGAACAACAACAAGCTGTGGATATGATTGTGAAAAGGCAGTAATTGTAAGCAGGTTGAGGAATAAATTAGAAGGATGACAAAATAAAGAGATAAATCCAGCTTAAGAGAGATGTACGCCGCTGTTCATTTGGTTTCAGCTCCTCTCTCCATACCTCCCTCATTCTTGATCTTTTTTAGTGAGCTGGAAAAATGGATTTTTGTCAGCAATTTGGCCCTGAAATAGCTTATTGTCTACGGCAGCCAGTGTGCGGGCACAATGCGAACGTCAAATGTGTGTTCGAACACATTCGCCTGTTTCCATGGGGAGTAATGGCAGTGGAAGTGTGTATTGGCTCTGATGGCAACAATACGCCACTGTGCTCATTGGTTTAGACGGGTGTGCGAGTGTGTGCTGACAGTGTGTGTGTGTGTGTGTGTATGCAGCCCCATAGATTCTGTTGTTGATATTTTTAGATGGAAGAATTCTGGTGTTGGGGGGTTAAGAGTGGGAGGAATGTGGTGGGAAAGACAGCAGGGTCACTAAGAGGAAATCATGTAGGAATGAGAGATGGACCAAACAGAAAGGGGGATATGGATGTAAAAAAAAAAAATCAGGAAAACATCTTCAGGAGGAGAGCGATCAGATTCTCCTCCATGTTAGTTTTTTGTCTCCACCCACTGAACGCGTCACAGACCCTGATTGGTCGACACGACACGTCTTCTTTGTCAGACTTCTGATATTTCATCTCCCAAAGCGCTGCTGTAAGGCCGATGCACCGCGCCCGACCAAAATCCCCCAAGCCTCTCGCGTTCCCAAACAGGAAGTACCTGCCGGTTTCAAGAAGCCAAAATGCCATAGACCTCTACTGGGAAATAGGCAGTTGTTACTCAGTCACTGGATTTGCCAGAATAACTGCTCTGGTCCGGACTGAGAAACAGGCAGACGTCTGGATCCAAATGCAGGTTAAGTCCACAGAGCTAAACCAGGGTCAGGCAGACTTGATGACATCATCAGAGGAGAGACGGGATGGTCAGGATCCAGGCGAGGGTCGGGGCAGGAAAACAGAGTCAGACTCAGAAGATCAGGTCCAGCTCTAACACTCTGTAAGGAAGGCAGAGCGGCACAAACAACACTTCACACTGAGTGAGGCTCAGTGCAGAGTTTCAGTCTGCTGTGGTTGATGAGTGAATGAGAGTCAGGTGTGCGGCATCCAGGAAGTGATGCTAGAACTCTGGAGATGGTTCCTGCCGGTGACCAGAGGGGGAGACAGAGTTCTGACTGACAGATCTTCTTCCTAACAGCTACTTTTTAATCCAGTATTTCAAAGATATTTTTTCTTTATCACAAGTTGTTCAAGTAATTAACGGACCAATCAGATGCTTCAGTGAAACCATGTGGGTCTGACGTGGAACGTCTGAGGCGTTTGATTGACAGATTTTGGGTAGCCAATGGCGGCAGACTTTTAATTCTAATTTTACTTTGAATTCTAAAAATGTCGAAAAAAAAACGATTTCACTGTTTCCATGAAATCATAATTATGCTAATAAACACAAACTAAATAAGTCACTCTAAAACACGGATGTGAGCCATTCTTGGCACAGCGAGCTCCTCCAACGACTCTGGGCGAACGACTCCCGGCATCAGGGCGAACTCTGGGACCCCAGCAGGTCAAGAAAACGGGTGCAAACCGTCACCCTGTGCAGTTGTTGGTCACGTGACTCATCAATATGCCTGTTTTGATGCGCCTCTAGAATCTGATGTTGCATTACAGTGACTTCAATAAGGTTTGTTAAAGCAGGAAAACGCTGGGCTGCATGAAAACCAAGCTGCTCTGAGGCAGACACTCATCCTCTGGTCATCTAAACTTTCACAGAGAAATGGTTGATGCTTTAAATGAGGTCTATTGTTTTGTAACAACTAAAAAAGGAAAGGAAAATGAAGCAGAAAGGCATGAATGTGGCACAAAAAGATCTTTGAACGATGAATTCCACACACCAATGGAGGTTCATTTTGATGGCTGGTCCACCCTGCCCATGTTCCATCTCTCCCTGCCCTTTTTGCTGCAGATTACCTGGATCAGGTGTGTTCAGTCAACCAAAACGAGGAGACGCCTGAGTCTCCCTGTGCCGGTCCCCAGCCTGGATCAAATACAGGGATGAGTTAGGAAGGGCATCCGGCGTAAAACTCTCTGCCAAACCACCTGTGTGGATCAGTGATTCACTGTGGCGAGCTCTGAAGGTGAACCATGGTAGATCTCCAGGGTAAAGAGTTGGGCCGCCCTGACTTTGGATGTTGCATTTTACCCATATTTTTTCCTCCTTTAAGGCCTTCAAACAGCCTTGTAATTATGTTCTTTCCTCTTATACAGTTTCCATTCCAAACTATGGCAGCTCATCTAAAAACTTTGAGAAATTGATTTGGCTGCTGGGTTCTTTAAATGTCAAAAGTGCTGCAGAACGCTGTGCAGAGCCCACAGCCTTGAGTCAGGGGACGACAGAGATAACAAAACCCGATACGAGACAAATGACCATGAACGAGCCAGCGCTGCGGTGCCAGGCCGCTCTTTGCGCCCGTGTTTGTGTCCGCATGCATTTGTGTGTGAAGAAGTCCAGACAGTTGGTGTCAAGCCAGTGTCATGATCACAGATTGCGGCCCCATCGTTACTCTGCTGAAAGATTTAGCTGGCACCGTCCTCGCCGACCACGGTCTGTGTGCTGCTGGTCCTGTCTCTGTGTACGCTGCACGGAGAGTTTGTTGTGGCCTTGTCAGGCCAGCCATGACTCTCCCCACTGCGTATGTGTCAACCGGGGCTGACCTTTTGCTTTGTGTGTGCTTGTGTCTGGGTTGTGTGTGTGCGTCCTGTGCTGCAGGCATGGAAAGTCCCAGTCTTGATGTTACCAGCGATATGGAGGGGACACCTTGTTTATCTTTGTTTGGCTGAGTGTGTGCTATTGTGGAAGTTCCCTATTAAAGGAAGCAGGGTTGGCATTCAGAATCGGTTTCATACCGACTGAATGTCTCGCTTGAGTTCTTCAGAGTTCCAAAAAGCTCCTCCACCTCGGAAGACGCATCCTTGAAACAGCTTCTTTTGCGCTTTGGCCATTTTTCTGCTTTCTCATCACAAGCGTGCACAGTGATACTTCCCTTTTCACCGTCGGAGATCCTCTCATTTAAAGCATGAAACCTTCCTAAACAACAAAAAGTGATTTTCTGTCAACCTGTACGGTCGGGAACTGGTGAAGTTGGACCCAAAACTCAGAAGAGCAGACTTAAAAACCTTTTTAAAAGTTAAAGTCCCACTGCAGTCTTCTTTGATCGATTTTAAAGGGTTCCCAGGGGTCTGTTGACTAGGATTATGCTGTTTTTAGCCAATATAAAACGGAGCAAGGCACTCGTGACCTGCATAGTGTATTTTTATCTCACAATTATGATCTTTACCCAACAGCATTTCATCTTCTGCTCCTGATTCACAACAGTTTAAACAAAGGAAGACTCAGAAATGCAACTTTAAGAGTGAATGTCTTTATATATGTCCTCCATCGTGAGAAAATGTCACAAGAACGTGTTAAAACGGAAAAAAACATGATTTCAATTGTAGTGGGTCTTAACTAAAGAAATGTAGACTTGACAAAACAGTTGGACTCAAACAGAAACTCAAAGACAGCAGTGGATGATTAACAAAGACAAACAGGTGAGACCACAAAAGAGAAACCGACATGGAGCAAAGAAATCCAAACTGAAATCAAACAAACTAAAGGCTACAGCTGTCTGAGGACGCTCCCCCATGAAAGGACAGAGTCCACACGGCCTTCCATGGTCACACCAAGGAAGGGGCCTGTGGAAGGGCCAGAACGAAGGGAGAAACCAGACCAGGTCCTGCCAAACAGGGATGTGGAGCATCAGGGCGAACATTTTAAGAACAGTAGACGTGAAGAGGAGCGGCACCAGCAACCACCGTTGGGTCGCTGTGACCTGATCAGGACTGCAGGAAAAGCTTTATTTGGGGAGAGAGATGAAGAGAAGAACCTGCTGGGTCCGGGTCAGTCACGCAAATCTGTAGAGGGGTCAGAATCCGGGCCTCCAGGGCCGCTGTCCAGCATGTTTTCCAACCGTCCTGCCATTGAAGTTCCTTATTGGCTAAACACACCTGATCAGGTAATCAGCAGCAGATCAACCAGCAAGAGGCCAGCCTCCAGGCCTGGAGTTTGATACCCCTGCTGTAAAGGTACGGTCACAAGCACCTATACCTGAGGATGGCTGTACAGGTGTTGAGTTTTTGGGTTGTCTGAGCGGTTTTAGAGAGGAGCAAATGGCTCCAGATACTCCTTAAGGGAAGTGCAGGGGCGGACGAGGAACAGAGGTGGAGCGGTTGACCTCTGATTGGAAGATTGAAGGTTTGGGTTCTTGGGAAGACCCCAAACCCCATGTTGCTCCTGCAGGTTGGTGCTGCTGTTGGACAGTGAAGCAGCCATCAGTGTGTGTGTGGGGGTTAGTGGGACTGAAGCAGGGACGTAAAGTCACGGGCCAAACTCAATATTTACTGAAAAATGTTGAACTTTTTCACATAGTGTCTTCTTATGTTATATTCTTTCATTTCAGCCACGTTAGCCTCCGCCCACAAGACAACCAGGTCTGTCTTTACATCCGTGAACAGATCGTCTGCCTCCCGCCTGTCTTCAAAGCTCCTGTTGTCCATCTTTCATTTGTTCATTTTTGTGGAGGCTGATGTGACTGGAGCGTGGCTGTCAGTGACATACTAGCAAAGCATTGTGGGATTTGTAGTATTAGCGGTATAGTATATATCGCGGGCCAGCTCTGATGCACATTTGAGATGATCTTGCGGGCTGACACATGTGTCTTAGAGGGTCATAAAGTGCTTCATAGGTAATCTACATTTAACTTTGGAGTTTGTTGAAAAGTGTTAAAGTTTAAAAAGTTGCTTTCAGAATCAGTCAAAATCACATTCATTGTATAATCGGTCCTCAAGTTACTGTAATTAAAGGCACAGCTCTGGTGTTAAAGGGTTAAAAGTCATTGTAGAATTATGAATAGTTACTTTGACTATTAGGTCATTGGCTGTAAATCTAATTAAATTTAAAAGCAACATTTTTTTAATAATCAATTCAGTTGCTGAACGTATTTTGAGCAGCTGATTTTTTTCTTTTTTTCTCTGCTGCTGTGATTTTCTCTTTAGTACAAATACATTTTTTCCTAAAATCATAAAGAGAAGATAAAACGTTTTCCGCAGAAAAGCCCAAATCCTGTTAGAAAACTTTCCCACTCCAGAGATGAACTGAGCTGACAGATCCCAACTCGATTGACGGACAGCAGCTTTTAAATGACCTGAAACCTTTTTATTGATTTTGGCTTAAAAAACAGCAAAAATGTAAAAACAATAAAGAATGAACTTATGAAGTGTCTTTGATGAGCGGCGCCTGAATAACCTCTCACGTGGAAGTCGTGGGAGCGCATTTAGTCTTTTAGTCGCTGCTTTTTTAGGTGTTAAATCAATACCGACAGTGTAATAAGTCATAAGTTGATTGCTATAGTGGTAAAAATATTAAAACCCTATAAGGAGCAGGTAATTACAGATGAAGCCGTACAGTTTGACGAGTGTATCGCCATGAAAAGCCCCACAGCCCTTGGAGTATTTGACTTTTCTGGATACATGCTTGTTAATTAGCTGTGCTCCGTATCTTGCTGAGTGTTTCCTATGCCAAATGGATCCCCTGTCCTTTCTTTCCCGCCGCTCTCCAGAGCTGCATGAGAGCTAATTGGCAGCTCGCCTGCCGCCGATGCTGATCATGGAAATGCATCGGTGCTTACCAACGGCCGGGACAATCAAAACATCATGACGAGTATTACCCAGAGCCGGGCCGGCCTAACCAACATATGCTCCCCTCCCCTCCCTCCTCCAGTTCCTAAACTCTTATTTATGTGTTTAATTTAATGTGCGAGGGAAGAATTTCTGAAATTAAATTTAGTGTTTCGTCGGTGCCTCAAGAGAGTGGCAGTGTTACAATAACATGGTAATTTTTTACACGTCTTTATGAGAAATGAGAAAATTAATTCTTTCTGACAAGCTGTAATTATTGGGCTTGGAACAGTTGCAGCTGAACAGTTTGGGCTCTGGTCGCCTGGCAGTGAGCTGAGGGAGGGAAGGGAGGCAGAAGAGAAGAAGGAGGGAAAAGGAACGACATTGAGACGGAGCGACAGAGTTTAGCGAGTCCGGAACAAAGGGGGGGGGGGGGTGAGTGAGAGAAGAATGACAATAATTACAGGGGATGATGGGGAGCAAGCGGCGGTGAAAGGAGAAAGATCTGAGATGTGAGCAGACATATTGGAATTAGGGCAGACAAAAGTTCATTACAAAAGTGAAGAGGAGTGTGAAAAAGGGAAGCGAGGTCAAAATGATAAGGGGGGGGGGGCAAAGCGTACCAGCCAGGCGAGTGCTAAAGGTAAAGAAAATTCATCTTGGACAACTGTGAAGACAGTTAAACATCATCATCATCATCATCATCATCATGTTTCCTGTTTGGTGAATTTTGAAGGCTCTGCTTAGAGTATTGGAACAATAATCTGAACCCTACAGCACTGAGAGTCACTCGTTATGTTTGAATGAGAAATAGAGGAGGAAGCGGGTGGAGAGGGCGGAGCTGCAGGAAATGGGAGGTTAGCGACAGAAAAGAGTTTTCCTTGTGAGAGTGAGCAGTAATGTTATAGAGACTAAAGAAAATGAGGATCCTTTAACACTGGCCTGTTTGTTCTACCAAAGAGCTTTATTTTACAGACGTAAGAGCTTTTCTTGGTTCTGGGGGGCTGTGGTACAGAGGTAGAGCGTCTGACCTCTGAATGGAGGACTGCTGGTTCAGAACCCACCCTGCCTGCCACGTGTCAAAGTGTCTTCGGGAAAGACCCTGAAGCCCACGTTGCTCCGGGTGGCTACAGGTTGGCGCCAGTGTTAGGCAGTGGAGCTGCCGTCAGTGAATGACACTTTTTGACCATTTTTGTGGTGTAAACCAAAAACTCTGCAGGCAGACTCTCCACCGGACCACAGAGTAAACTAAAGCCTTGGTCACATGGATCTGTGAACGGGTCGACCCGTATGGATGTTACAGGTCTTGGAGTTGTGCCGAGGTTGGTTGTGCCCAGGAAGGGGGCCCTACCTGCCCCTCTGGGGTTACGGCCCACCCAGGTGAACATTGTCCCATCAGGGACTTGATAGTGATGTATGGATGGCGTCCCTTTTTATTCTCAAAAGTGTCTACCGTTGGGAAATAAATCATGGAGGAGAAATTGATAATGGCAGTTTGTGTTTGTCTGGAATCGTCTTTTTAAATGACAGACTCCATCTGTGAAAGACAAAGTCTGCAACTAGATTTGCACCGCTTTGACATTTAGCTCCAGGCCTTTTCCAACTCCATACTCTCAGCTAATGACATTCCTGTGTAAACACCACATGCTAGAAGCGTGTTCAAGGATGACCGTTTAGCGCCTTCTTGATGACATGCCTGGTGTTTACGTAGCTTAGATAGAGATAAGAGGACTGTGGACAAATAGACTCAATGACAAACTATGACAAAGAGCAACTTGGGCACTTTTGTCCCAAGAACAGCAAAAGATAGAATAGGGGAGTCGTGGCATCAATACTATTACCTCTAGTCTAGTCATCAAAGGAGGTTCTGGCTGAGGACCTGCTGCTCCCCCTCCGTCAAGGTTAAGGGGCAATAATATTCCCCGTCCTGCCGCCCGCCTTTCTCGGAGGCACAAAGCACCGGCATCTGTCTAATTCCTGGCACACATGCACTCACACAGTATCTCTGTCCCATCGTGTGCTGATTCCAGAAATCAGCTGCCTCCAAGGTGTCTTCTGTTTCAACGTGTGAAGGTCAGGTGATAAACCTCCAGTTTGTAGTAATCCTGAATGGACTTAAGGCGGATTTCAAAACTCGTTTCAGGTTTGCAGACCGGGCGATCCCAGCATAAGCTAAAGTGCGAACTATAATAGTTGGTCTGGTAAACGTGTGGGCATTTTAGCCGAGCTGTGACTCTGTTTGCTAAGATGTGTCAGAATTTTCCTACAACACCAACAATTGCTCTGCTTCCGCTTTAGTGTTTCAGCAGATTTGTTTCAGTTTTACCTCATCGCGCTCTTCTCCTTCACGGAGGAAATTTCTGCTGCAGGAAGAAAGAAAAGGTTGAGTCTATTAAAAAAGAAAAGAGAGTTTCTGCATTTACATAAAATGCTTTCTTCCAAAAAAAACCCCTTCATTCCTTGTTGTATTCAGTCGTGTGCTGATAAATGTTTCATTCTTGCAATGGCATGAAGGACCTCTCCTGGGGACGAAGCCCCGGCCCACCTGACCGCCAGCTAAATTATACATGGCAGCACGGGGGCAGAGGCTGTGCTGGTGTGTGGGGGGAAACATTTGCCTGGGTCACTGAGTCTGTGTCCACTTTGAGCGCCACTTAATGCCGTTTCAGACCACTGAGGTGTTCAGTTGTCTGCTGCCTTCTGTGCTTTTTCTCTGCTTGACGTTGTTGTTATTCAATAAAACAATGAGAAACTTTTTTTTTTTCTAAAGTAAAAATAAAATGCTTTGATTCGCCAAGTGATGGATGAGTTTTGCCAAAAAAATTCACACATTTCAGTGCCAGGACGAACCTGCGACAGCCCACTCTGGTAACAGTAAAACACAAAGCATTATATGAACGTTTAAATGCAGGAAATAAAACAGGCTTTGTCTCATACGTACTCAATGGGATTTTATCTGCTTTGAATGCTGGGATATGTCAGAGAGCAACGTTTTAGGCAAGCTAAGGGTTGGCAAAGCGACTATTATTCTGAAATTTTATGTATTTCATATTTCATACAGCGTTTTCTTTGAAAATACCCATAGAATACAAACAAGTTACCAAAAATGTTGAAATGACGTTAAATGGTGGCTAATGATCGGAAAGACAAAGGAAAAGGAAAGGAAAGGAACTTCAAGGAATTGAAATGAAAACTCCTATTAGCTGACACCCTCCTTGGTTTTTTGGAACTTGTTCACATTGAATCCATCCCTGAGGAAGCCACACTCAGGAACTGTTAGATGGTTTAACCCCTCCAGTCCAATATTGAGCGTCAAGCAGGGGGGCGTTTGTCCCATATTTAGAGTTATTGGTAAGATCCAACCATGGAATTGCGCCAACGACCTACCAAACTCAGGCCGTACACTCCCCCACTAGGCCACACAGGTGGATGATGGATGTAGGTTGGAGGAAGGCATGGATGACGGGAACATGTGACAAAGAGAATGAATATATCTATGAACTAGCCAATGCCTCAGTCACATGCACTCGCTTAGGGGCTGACCCACATGGGTTCTGGGTCTTCCAGGACCGTCTTTATCCTAAGGGGAATCCAGGCACATCCATTTTTGTGTGTGGTAAGTGTATCGTAAAGTTTTTTAAGGTACATTAAGACGTACTTATGACGTACAGTTGATGCTGTGGTACGGCGTCCTTCCGTCGCACTATTGTGTCTAGGAAGGTGCGTCTACAGGCGCATTACTGACAGAGTACACGTGATACATAAATGCCTGTTGGACGCCTATAGTATGTCCACAAGTACACTCTGATCGTCTAATTTCCACATTTTCAACAGTCAGGCGGCGCATCCTTATCACGTCAACAGCACTAATGAGCCCTTTGCTTAGTGCTTAGGGTTTGAGGGGTTCAAAGAGTAAAAACTGCGCCTGCGTCTCACCTTTACGCGTACATGCTGTTGCTGTCAGCATACCTGTGGAAAGAAACGTGCATGAAGGTGTGTTTAAGAGAGCAGCGCTGCGTGCTTTCCATGTCTAGAGTCAATGGTCAGGTGGTTCAAGCGTGACCCGCTTCACAACAGCACCTTTGATGGAACTCATCGTGTGTGTGCCCCACCCTGTTTGTATTTTGGAGCGTTTAGCTCGACTTTCTTGCGATGCTCAAGTCTCCCCTGTGAGCGAGACGGTCGCGTCTTTTGAAAGTTGTTGAAGGCTAAATTTGAAGTGGCCAGCCTTTACTGCTCAGCACTCTAGAGCAGAAATAGAAAACACACTCGAACCATCGTTTTACATTTATTTAACTTACCTCTCCACTTGAAAGCAGCCAAACATCCATCTGTGGGTCATTCTCCAAAAGCATACAAAGCTGGAGTCCTTGCATTTTAAAGGACGTCATTATGGGGTTTAGGCATATTTTTCCTGTCACACTTTGACTATGATAAGTAGAATATTAATAAAAGAATGCACTGAACGTTTTTTCTGACTGATTTATTGATTTTATCTACCTGGACGAAGAAAATCTTCATCTCATAGAAGTACCTGCTGGTTCCAAGTCACCAATCTCCCATAGATTTCTATTGAGAAATAAAAAGCTATTAGTCAGTCATTCTATTTGTCAGAGTAAAAGTTCTTTTTCTGATACCTTTTTTTAGTCAAACTCAACTTTATTGTCAATATCTATAATGTTTTCACATACATAGAAATTCCGTTTCTCTCAAGCTCCAGTCTCAACAGTACGACGGAGTATTAGGGCCACCAAAAAAAAAAAAAAAAAAGTTAAATTACGACTTTTTATCTCGTAAATTTACGAGATAAAAAGTCGTAGATTAAGGAGAAAACACCGAAGATGTCCGTTTATCGGAGCCTAGCTTGAAGATGAAATACGGGTGGAGCCTTTTGTGAAGCTTTATTTCCGGATTACAGGTTTAAAAAGAAGATTCTGAACCTTTAAATGACTTAAAATCAGATTTTTGTCAGTGGAACCGTCTGCCCGGGGCTCAGTGTCAGTAAAGCGGAGTTTAATGCGTAAAATAAGGAACTCAGAGACACGTTTGGGTGCGGAGGACCGCTACAGCCTTTATTCTCCTTTTCATTCACACCCTGAAGTTCATCTGTCAACTGACGTCATGAACCTGTCATCCGAACACCAATGCGGAAGTAAACAGTTTTACAGACTTTGGTCCCCTTTGTGGCTACATAATTAGGCAGTAGTTCGGGTCTTCCTAAAGACCCACACCGGATGAAGCTCAGTCCGCACTCTTGATATCAATTCAACCTGAACCTTTCTTCATTTTTCCACATTTTGAAATGTGTACTTCATGCCATGACGATGTTTTTGTATATTCTTTCAAGAACACACAGAAGCTTTCTCCATTTGGTCACCTAAACAGCATCATGTGCTCAAACCCTGTGAGCGATTGATGTCCCGCTAACAAGAGATGGGGCGACACTCATTTTCTTCTGTGGTTTCAGTAACAATGAGCGTGCCTGTTTCCCCCTTGTTTTCCAGTGAAACCATATGAATACCGCCAATAGATTCTGCATTTGATCGATTTTTTAGGGATTAGGCTTGCCAAGCCAAATTAGGGGCTGGGATCAACAGCCTTTGTGACCCACGTTGCCCGAAGGTGCTGCTGCCCTCTTGTTTCCCTGCATGTGAATCTGTGAATTCCACAAATCCTTTCATTGCCCAAAAGGCAACATATTTGACTGTTCATGGTCGTTTCTTCCCCACAACAGTCCATAGGATGTGTGTTTCAGTCAATGAGTTACTTTGTCTGTCCTTTTAGAGGTCAAATGCATATTTTTTCAAACATTACACTTTTATTCCCAGTGGCATGTCTGAGTACATCTGAACAAGGGGCAAAACGGTATTTAAACTTTTATTGTATTACTGTTTTCATCACAAATGAATGCAGTGTACATGGCTAATTTTCAACATTTTTTTTTTTTTAACTCTGTTTGAATAATACGAGTTCTAAATTTTCAATTGTGCCCCACCTTACCCCTCTGAGCTTCTCTGTCCTGACAAACCGGTACGTCACGTCTGCTGATCAGCTCTCCTGGAGTGCCGAGGTCCAACAGGAAGCTTAGCGCTTCTGTAAATGAGCATTTTCGGTCCGTGCACCAAAGCATTTGGCAGCGATCCTCACTGTCCATTTTTTAAAAACTTCTTAAAATCTATTTACATACAGCATGAAGCTCTGCTCTGCTGGTGTGCTTTACTTTTTTATTGTTTCACCTTCTTTTACTTATACTTTATATCTTTTATTTTTATCTTATTGTATTTTGAGCTTTTAATGTACGGCGCATAGTTTGACTGAGGTGAAACTAAAGCAATACTTCAGAGCTTAGCTGTAGCTGTAAGCTAACGGGAGAGCTTGTAAAAAGATGGATTACGGGAAGCAGGGGCAGGCTCACTTCAAGCTAACAGTCCTGCCCACAATTCAGAGGTGAATTTCTAAAGAACCACTGTTGCTCTGCAGAAACTATAAGAAAGAAGATAGAAAACAACAGATTTATTTATCTTAAGCAGTAGAAGCCTGAACTGCGGAGGACGGTTGCTTCTACGAACTGCACTAACGGCCATTAACCCTCTTATACTATGGTCACTTACTAAAGAAATAAATATTCATATTCAATATTCATATGTTTAGGACTTTATCCTTATTTTTTCATTTTGGATTGCTTTTTCGCAAAAATCTGACTATTTGTTACGTGGTGCGGTGCGTTGTCCCGGTATTGTGATAACACGCCCCTTTGCTGGCTCAGCCGGCGTGGACCTCGAGTGCAGCGGCAAAGGAAAGTCATATCTATGCTGATGATCACGATATGTTAAATAAAGAATCAGTTCAGAGAGAAAGTTCACCTCTTCCAGCTTGTTTTTGTCCGGATGATGAAGAAAGAAGCCAGCGCAGTTGTCACGGGGAGCGGATGAGGGAGTACCCAGGTGCAGAGAAGGAGAGGAGGCAGGAGGTTGCAGGGGAACGGGGGCTTTAATAAACAAAACTAAAGACACAAAACCAAAAACCACTGCATACGGCAGGCTAGAAACTCGAAAGACTAAACACTCGAAAGACTTGACACAGGGAGAGCAGACTTACATACTATAGACCAGCACAGGAGGAAGGGAATGACAAGACTTAAATACATGCAGACAAACGAGATACAGGTGGAAACACTCAGGAAGGATGGGGACCAAAGAAAACTCAAAACTACAACAAACCAGGAAACACTACAAAATAAAACAGGAAGTTAAACTCAAAACATCACAGAACAAAAAGGAAACAAGGCACAAGGGCAAAGAAACAGAAACCGTAACAGCAGTGACACAGAACATTTAAGCGATGTGACCGGAACTGAGTGGCCTTGTGGAAGAGTGTCCGCCCTGTGAGTGGAAGGTCGTGAGTTCAAATCCAAAGACACTAAAAATGGGACCCAATGCCTCCCTGCTTGACACTCAGCATTAAGGGGTTGGATTGCAGGGTTAAACCACCTAATTGTTCCAGATCGCGGCTGTATCTGCTGCTCACTGCTCCCCCAGGGGATGGGTCAAATGAGCAGGGCAAGTTTAGCATTTTTTCGCTTTTTTAGGCGTACTCTACGTCATCACTTTTTAATGCACACCCAGCAGCCAATCAGAATCGAGTATTCACCCATGCTTTAACAAGAGATGGGGACCTCAGAAAACGGGGAGGGTATCCAGGAGGAGTCACAACTGCCTGAACAAAACACCAATCCCCCGTTGGGGGGGGTCGTTTCATTACACGTCTCTTCACGAGAAGAAATTTCCAGCAGACCCAGTTGGTTGTGTTTAGACATGAAAGTATGGAGAAAACAAACAGAAATCCCCTAAATCATTGGCTGCAGAAAACAACAACAGCTAGATTAGCGTCCATGTACAGAAACGAGACCAGACAGAGAACAGATGTTTGAGGCAGGAAAGGCACTCAGCACTCAGGCTCTAAGTCATTATATCAGAAGGTCGGGCTTAGGGTCAACCCCCGACTGTATGAGACTCAGGTGTCAAACTCAAGGCCTCGATGCCGCTGTCCTGTATGTTTTCCAGGTAGCCTGTCATTGTAGCTCCCTATTGGCAAAACACCCCTGATGATCAGCAGCAGATAAGGCAGGACTTCTGAAAAACCAACAGGAGGCCGAAAGACTGACAGCCCTGATCTATACCAGTGACTGTATGAGAGAACTGGACTGAGTGACTCCTCCCCCTTGGCATTCCAAACAGGAAGTACCTGCTGGTTCCAAAAAGCCAAAATCGCATAGACCTCTATTGAGAATAAACAGCTGTTATTCAGTCATTCTATTGGTCAGAATTTCCGTTCTGGATCTGATACTTTTTTAACATCTTCTTGCTAATTTTTTTCATGATATTGTGGCCGTAGGACAAGTTACTCAATTGAAGCCTTTAATTAATAGATTTTCCCAAGACCGCTTTCAGTGGAAGGGGTGTGGTCTTTCAACAAGCCCGTCCTCATTGGAGAGAGTGGCTGCCATAGAAATGAGGACTCAGACCGACTCTGACCAATCACTGCTCACTGACCACATCTAGTTCAAACATTCCAATGGACTGAAATGTATATTTATTTCATTGGAAGCTGAAGTAAACCATTTACTTCAGGCTACATCACGCTCACTCAGTCCAGTTCTCTTATACAGTCAATGAGACCAACAGGACTGACTTAGTCAGTCCGAGGCACTTTACTAAACACTATATTTGCTGGATAGGACTTCATATGACAGTCACCCGTATGTCATCAGTACACGTAACTTACATTATCCTTACGAATACTTTACGATACACTTACCACACCCACAACAATGGTACATTCCATTTTCATTACGTCCCTTAAGGCGGCCGAATGAGCCTCAAAGGAACTGAAAGACACGCCTGCGCTCCCTCAAAGATGCCCTCCATGGCTGAGGGGAAACCCAAAACCCTGCAGGTTGTGACAACGGCATCCATTCAATATTCTCCTTGTAAGATGCACTTACTGGATTTTGATGTGATCTGTAAGCTTTCCTGATCCACTCATCTAGCAGACTGGCAAACCTGCACCTGTTGATACGATGTGAAGCTGAAGATCCGAGAGGCTGCAGAACCAACAGAGAGGTGAACCAAACCAAATTAAGATGTGAAATGATTTGGCATTTCTCAGCTGATTCTAGTGAGTCTGCTGGCATGTCCTGATTGTAATATGCCTTAACTCAATTGATTCAAAAGAATTGAAAAGAAATGTCAAGAAGTGGAAGCAAAGAGGTTTCAAGCAGTTTTTCCCCCTGAATAGTAAACAACAGCTGACCAACAGGATTTTACAGAGATTGAAGACAACAGTGAACATTCTTTGGATCACGGGTCCACTTTGGTGAAAGATGTTCTTCAAGACCAGACAAACTCAGTTTGTTTCTTTAAACTTTAAACCTCCACAGAAAGCAGAAATGTTTAACACGAAGGTTTCTTAGTACTGACAGCCAGAGATGTATGTTAGTCGCTTATGATAATCTCACTTCAACAATAACAGGTTTCTAAATTTGATCAAAATCAACTAATGATAAAAATTCAACATGGACTGAGAAATGAGGGAGGAATTCTGATATGATCATTGAAATCAAAGATCTCCATATAGAAAACGCAATATCTGTTCATCAAATGCATGTAATAAAAAAAAATTGAAAGCTTAAACCTGTGTTCACACCGAAAGCAACATGAAGGACAATTTGATTGTTCTTGTCCTGAACTTTATCATATTCATTGAATTTGTATCAAAACAATAATAAAACAGTTAGTCTCGATGTAATTTTCCCTCCTGGGACGAATGCGGGACAGCAAGTCATCAGACAGAGATGGAAGTCGTACCGCTGTCATTCAGATGCAGCTCCTAGAGGGTGAACCCACGAGAAAACCTCTGAAATATCTCATAAACTCTGACATGAGATGTTTTCAACAATACTTATCTTTCAACAACTTATCTTTTAGTTTTAAGTGTAAAAATGACTAATTTGGGGATTTCTTTTTTACTTTGGTTGAAATCCCTAGTTATGTAAAAATGTTCTCTTGGACACAAACATTAGGTTCGACTGCAGCTTAAAAAAACTGAATCAATATTTGACTGAATCATGTTGAATTCCAGAGTGAGTTAAAATAATTAGCCATATTTGATGTATATTTTGACGGCAATAAACAAAAACGGATGTGTGAGATATTCTCAGTTCAAGGACACTTTCAGCTCTCCAAAATAAAAGCTGCGGGTCAGCAGGAGAGGAAAAAGGAGCTCCTCTTCTCTCCAACGGGCCCCAGAACAGCCTGGGTGAGCCAGAGTCTCATTACCCCCCCATCCCTCTGTGATGAGGAGAAGAAAGGCGGACGTGAGGGAAAGAAAGAGGGAGAACAGAACAGAGGAGGGGACGAAGAAAAGAAAGAGGCGTTTGATAGAGCTGTGTGGAGACCATGTGTGAATGAGCCAGTGAAGGGCAGCCATTGTCTTGCAGCGACCTCAATTTGGTACTGTACGCTCCTCTTTTTACTGCACTGTCTCCAGTCACAATGCCTCCTTTCTCCTTCTCTCTTTCCCCTCTGTCTCTTAAAGAAATAGAGGGATTAAGGCCCACTGAGGGGAACTGCGTGTCCAGATTGCCAACTATCATGACTCCTCGCCATGTGACTAGAAGGGAACCAGATCTTCTCCCAGTTGTTTGTTGTTTGTTTGCCCCCCCTCCTCTTTGTGCATCCCAACGTCCACAGATCAGATAATGAGAGTGTCCTAATGTGAATGCAGAGTATTTTAGGAGGGAGGTGAAAGACGGGGAGTCACAGAGCGCAGCTGTACTTCCTGTTTACTCAGGCCTCGCTCGAGACGGTGCAAAGGAACAGGGGTCGCATTCATCGCCTCTGCTCCACCTCCACCAACCCTCCCTGTTCTCCACCCTCCTTTATACTTTCTCTCCGTCGTCTCTTGCCGATAAACCGTGTTGAACTCTGGACCGGATTAGGCGGCGGGCGTAGCACGCCACCGTTAGCTTGAGTTAGGGATCCAGACTGATTTGGGAGCAGATATGGTTATTAAATGTTCAAACTTTCAGCTCGTGTGACAGATGTAACGAGCAAAGGGGTAAATTGGACGACGAAATGGTTTAAACACAGAGGACCAAACTTTTTTTTTTAAAGAAAGTTAGTTAACTTTCTACTGAGGCAGCTCAGTTGTTAGGAGGATAAAAAAACACATCTCCATCACTGGTTTTTTTATATTTTTTATTTTTTAACTGCCAAAACATGAAGCACACAAACACATAACTCTATTAGAGATCTTAGAAGTTTGGCTTTGCTTTGATGACCAGTACACTAACTGTAACTGTACGCCAAAGCCACAGAGAAACAGAGAGGGAGGGTTTGACAGAAAGACAGCACATCCCGGTTGTTTGTTCCACCCACCCAATCCGAGCCCTCCCTGACCTTTCTTTGTGCAGTCCGACATCAGACCGCGACGCCGCCAAGGATTCGCTAGATTAAAAGGATTGTTTCTGTTGCTGCTATATTCCCCATTGTACTGAGCTCTGTGTTTTAAACCCCAGTCCACAGTCAATTCAGTTCATTAACCCCCTTTTTATTTATGCACCAACACCCACGCCCACGCGCCAGTGGAAACGGGCTCCTACGTGTCCGGATCCCGTGTCAAAATATTGGCGTGGCTCAACGGGACCCCTTTTATGTGCACGGGCTGTTTGTTGCTCGACTGTCGGTTTTCTTGCAAACAGTCATTAGGCGACTTTACAACTGACAGAAAGCGCTGCATTGAAGTGGAACGCAAAGGTGGCGAACGGCAAATGTCCGCCGTTCGGAAAAGAGACCAGTTTACCATCTTTGTATTTGAATCAAAAACTAATAGGATGGTGTTTCCCTTAGACTAACAAATACTTTTGATGGATACACAGCTCCCAGCTGCCTTAAAGTCCCACTCCGATGATCTTTTTGTAAAAGCGATCCAGTCATCTTTTAATTATGATGATGCTGTTTTTAGCAAAAAACCTGTGTCATTTTATAGGACATAGTTTCTGCAGAGCGGCTTGTAGTTTGGTAGAAATTTGACCTCTGGGCAAAACGGTTGGCACAAAGTAAGCCCGCCCCCATGTCCCATCATCCATCTGTTTACACACTCTTCTGCTAGCTTACAGCCCCTCAAACCCTCCAACCAAACATTAGCGGTGCATCAAAAATGTCAAGTAATATGGGAGCTATCCAATCATACAGTTCTGAGCCAGATGCTCGGATGAAGAAAATGAAAACGTGCCTGGATCCATTTGTTTGCAAGTGAATCAGAATGTTCCTTTTTTATGTAAAGCAGTTTTTTTATGCTATTATATGAAAAGTGCTTTATAAATAAAGTTTGATTGATTGATTGATTGATAAAGAAAAGAAATGCAATTTTTAGCTTAATGTTCTTAATATATGTCCTCCATCATCAGGAAAATGCTACAGGAACATGTTAAAAACACTGTAGTGTCTTTAACGAATATTGAATATGTCAGTGAAGAGAAATCACAGTTTTTTTATCGTTAACTACAAAAAAGAAAATCAACGCTTTGAAACCTTCAGCTCATTGAAGTTTGTGTTGTTTAAAGCAGAGTTTAATACCTCATGGCCTCAGTTTCATCAATGTACAAACTGTAATACAGCAGTTTCTTTATGTGTTTACAGAGGGTATTGAACCCACTCTGCTTATTCAGATTCTTTGAGAGCATGTTGTTTTAGTGAATGAGGACCCGTCCCTTGAACTAGAGGAACATGGGTATTTCCAAGTGTCCTTGAGTTGCGTGTTATATCAAACCTGTCAACAGAGAGAGCGCTGTTCTTTACCTAACCCAATGGTTTGACCTTGCAGTCGAACAGAGTAACCAAGGCTGCATCTCGTGGTCTTTTTTCCTCATAAAAGTGATCTCCTAAAGGAAATATTTAACTGCTCACTGATAGGGGTTTGGAGCGAAAGGTCAACTTTGGAATAACACCTTTGGAAAATGATGGGGAAACCAGAACGTTTCACACAGGAAGAGTGTTATTTTGGTGTCACTGGCAACATCTCTGGTGTTAACTGGTTATTAAGGGTTTAAAAGGTGCTATGTCTGGACCAATGTTCACTTCTTGAAAAATCGGCTGGTGCACGGACCAACTCTGGTCTAACTGAAAATGTAAATCTACAAGTGATTGTAGATTTACATTTTGATCCAACCTGATGCCGATCATTTTGTGTGTTTTCATACTGGATTCAATTTCAATTTTATTAGTATAGCCCAAAATCACAACAACAGTCGTCTCGATGGGCTTTGAAGTAAAACATGAACTCAAAAGGATCATGAATACAAAGAGTCAATAGGAAAATGCTAAAATGAACTAACAAACTGACTAAGCTATACTGGCATCCCTGCCCTTAGACCCCCCTTCGCGGTAAGGAAAAACTCCTAAAAAACCAGATTCCGGAAAAAAATGAAGAAACCTCAGGGGTGTCCACATGAAGGAGGGATCCTCTCCCAGGACGGACAGGCGATTTACCAGAACTCATAGAGAAGAATTAACTTATCTAACTCTACATCTACATATTTAAAGTCCAGCAGACGAGCTTCATCCAGCCGGGGTTGGGGGGACAGTCAGGGGCGCAAGTCGAGCCGGAGACAGGAACCACAGCCAGGTGTAGGAGCAGGAGCAGAGAGGAGGTACACAGTCAGGAACAGGAGCACGGATGGGCCAACTGGAGTCTGGAAGCACTCCCACTCCCCAGGAGGGGAGACGAAAAAGGGATAATACATGAATCGTACTGCACCAAACAGAGGCATGGAGAACTAAATGATGAATGATGATCACATATAGAGAAGAGAGGAAGGGTAGAGGTAGATGAGATAAGAGGACAGAAAAGAGGACAGAGCCCCAGTGCACCATAGTTACCCCAGCTTCAACTTCTAGCAGCCTTTTAAAATAATAGTTATTGTTATTAAGTTTAATTTAAACAATTAACATTAAATTAAATAATCTCGGAATACTAACTAGTCTGACAATAAGCCTGTCCACAGAGGAATGTTTTCAGTCTAACTTTGAATGTAGAAACCGAATCTGCCTCTCACAGGAAATGGGTGTCATGGTTTGGGTGTCTTTGCCTTAGTTTTTGCTTCCTTTTGTTTCTGTCATGTTTGAGTTCTGTTTCTTGTTTTATTTTGGAAGGTTTCCCGTTTTGTCACGGTTTTGAGCTTTGACTTCCCTGGTTCCAATCTCTCCTGATCGTTGTCACCTGTGTCTTGTCAGTCCTGTTTTGTATTTAAGTCTCGTCTGTGCCTTCCTCTTGTGCTGGTCCATGACCGTCTCTTCCCTGACTGTCTTCTGCCATGTTTTCATGTTTTACCCACAGTAAGTTTAGTTTTGTTTCCTTGCTCTGCAGCACTTTTTGTTAGTTTAATAAGCCCCTTGCCCTGGAACCGTGTGCCTCCCATCTCTGCATTTTGGGTCCTTCATGGTCACCAGCCCTCCATACCTGACAATGGGCAAGAAATGCTAAGAAATTTCTCATCTTTATTTGCACACCTGCAATCTTACCATCTACACCTTAATAGGACGGTGTTGCCCTTCATCTTTGCATGAAGAAATACTAAGAAAGCTGTTTTAATCTTAATTTTCTTTGTGTCCTTTTACCATGTGAAAATACCAAAAACATCATTTTTATTGGCATTTAAGCAGATATTTTAAAATTCTTCAGGCAGTTTGGTCTGCTCTCAAAAATTCAATGTAAAAGCAAACAAAACCAATGGAATGTGTATCAGTTCTCACTGCACAACAGAGTCAAGTCTATATAACTGTCCTTGTCTGAGCATGCTCAAGCAATCTAACATTTAACCTTTTACAAAAAATAATTCCGGAAAATGTAAATAAATAAAGATTTGATTAATTTCATGTGTCTAAATTCTCATTTGGGATAAAATACCTCTTTTCATCATGTCAAGTCATAGATAAAAACTATTGAGAACTTCATAAGGTTATAAGGACTATTTTTATATAGCAAAATAAAAATCCTAACAGACACAATGTGGAAGATTAGTGATTGTCCTTCCAAAGTTTCTGAGGTTAAACTGGAGTTCACTTCTGAAATACTCTAAATTAAAAAAGAAAGACCAATCATTCCCATTGGTTGTTTTTCTTATTTGTTTAAAACTATTGCTTGTTTCTTCTACAAACTCTATCATTGCTTGTTCTGTTACAATCCATTTTGATTAAGCATGTAAATACTCTATCCTTGATGGCGTCCTTTGTGAGTACAGCTTTCTTTTGGCTAAAAACTACAGTCTCTTGAGTTTCCCCCTCATGTAATGAAGATTGAAGATTAAACAACAGGAGAGAGCCATTATTTTTGTCAGGGAATTAAAGCACCATCAATCTCACTTAATCACCCTCTTAATATCTCCTCAGATGCCAGCACAAAGCTGTTTCCCTGCTCAAGGTTAACAAGCTTTGTTTCTAAAAAAAAAAACAAAAAAAAGTACAATGAGAGCTAGATGTACAGCAGACGTAGATATAGACGTACAGCAGACGTAGATATAGACGTACAGCAGACGTAAAGCTAGACGTACAGCAAACATAGATATAGACGTACAGCAGACGTAGATATAGACGTACAGCAGACGTAGAGCTAGATGTACAGCAGACGTAGATATAGACGTACAGCAGATGTAGAGCTAGATGTACAGCAGACGTAGAGCTAGACGTACAGCAGACGTAGATATAGATGTACAGCAGATGTAGATATAGACGTACAGCAAACATAGAGCTAGACGTACAGCAGACGTAGATATAGACGTACAGCAAACATAGATATAGACGTACAGCAGATGTAGAGCTAGATGTACAGCAGATGTAGAAATAGACTTACGGCAGATGTAGATATAGACGTACAGCAAACATAGATATAGACGTACAGCAGACGTAGATAAAGACGTACAGCAGACGTAGATATAGACGTACAGCAGACGTAGATATAGACGTACAGCAGACGTAGATATAGACGTACAGCAGACGTAGATATAGACGTACAGCAAACATAGATATAGACGTACAGCAGACGTAGATATAGACGTACAGCAGACGTAGATATAGACGTACAGCAAACATAGATATAGACGTACAGCAGATGTAGAGCTAGATGTACAGCAGATGTAGAAATAGACTTACGGCAGATGTAGATATAGACGTACAGCAGACGTAGATATAGACGTACAGCAAACATAGATATAGACGTACAGCAGACGTAGATATAGACGTACAGCAGACGTAGATATAGACGTACAGCAGACGTAGATATAGACGTACAGCAGACGTAGATATAGACGTACAGCAAACATAGATATAGACGTACAGCAGACGTAGATATAGACGTACAGCAGACGTAGATATAGACGTACAGCAAACATAGATATAGACGTACAGCAGATGTAGAGCTAGATGTACAGCAGATGTAGAAATAGACTTACGGCAGATGTAGATATAGACGTACAGCAGACGTAGATATAGACGTACAGCAAACATAGATATAGACGTACAGCAGACGTAGATATAGACGTACAGCAGACGTAGATATAGACGTACAGCAGATGTAGATATAGACGTACAGCAGACGTAGATATAGACGTACAGCAGATGTACAGATGCCTGGAACATAATTTTGATCCTATTGTCTGGCGTGGCCACAGATTCCTGTAGTCTGTGCTGGTTGGAGGGAGGGCAGGGCTAGGAGGTTGATGTGGGCAGAAAGGACAGCTATTGTTTGGTCTGTAATTATCTCTGTCGGCTCATTTCCTGTAGAGGCAGAGAAAGGGAGTGAGGGGAGACGTGGCAGCGGTTTGCTGCTGTAGCAGGTGGTACAGTTTGAGCCTGATGACCAACAAAGCTGCTCTCTGACTGTGTTTGTTTGTATAGGGGTCTCTGGATTAGGCCAAACATTAATCAACTCTCTGATGTATAGGCCCTTGGAGGTTCAGTGGGTGGAATTATGGAATTATGGCTGCTTTGGTTTTTGGTCTGTAATGTTCATCATAGATACACGTCAACCGTGAGAGACAAAATGTAAAAAAGAAAAAAATACTAAACTAAAATCCTGGAAACTTCGTTGATTGAACACTTCTTGTTTTACGTGCTCACTGAACGGTCTAAGACCTTTACGTTTCCTACGGGCCACCTATAGCTTTACCCATTTTTTGCTCGCAGACTATTTGTATCTAAGCCATAACCACTCATTGATGCAGCTGGTTAGTCTGGACATTTGTGTAAAATGAGCTGTACAGTAGGATGTCGTCGTGATGGAGGTAATGGCACATGTTTGTGCACTGGCAGCTGTTCCAGTGAGAGTACATAAAAAAGGATTGCTCCAAAAACTTCATGAATGCTGGGGCGTTATAGGACAAATAGTATTTGTAGAAGAAATGTCGTTTCTGTTGGTGAGGGACGAAGAAAACCGTTTTAAAGCAGAACTAAAGAAACTAAAGAGATGATTGAGTCTTTCTATCATAATACCATAATCAAGAGTATCGTAAAGCTAATAAAACTATGACACAAACCACACATTTTACAGAGTCTAGAAAAAATTCACAACCTTGTTAAACACATCAGCCCTAACAACATAATGATTAAAGCTAACCGGAAATGCACAGATAACCATGACTCCATTACTTTAATAATGAAGCAAACCTAATAAATGTAGGTTCAAAGATTTCCAAACTATGTTCTAGATTAGTTTACCTAAAGTGTGTCACACAGAACCCAAAAGCCTTTCAGTGTATCGTCTTTCATCTGTAAATCTTCATTTCATCAATTTATGATTCTGCCATTTGATATTAGTTGCAGAAATAAGACTTTAATGGTTTTTGCTGATTGGCAGGGCAATCTAATAGCCGTCTTTTGACAGTAAAAGTTAGGAAAGTTACAGTGTTTTTTACTTTATTCTGTACTGACCTTAACCGTCATGGTTTCTTGTCAAAACAGGTCACTTTTATATGAATAAAAACAAAATCTCAGCCTGATATCAAAATCAATTCCTGTGTAGAAAAGGCCTAAAATGACCCCAGTGTTTTTGTGTGCAGTTGTTTATTCAACACTAATTACACACATCTGACCAGTAGCACGTGAGGATGGGCAGAATTGGTATCAAATTTCCAGAATAAAGCCTTTTATTGGTGCGGACAGACAGGCTTTTCTTTGCTTCTTTATTAGGTTTGTTTCTTCTGGACTGAAGCGTTTGCGGTGCAGGAATAATCGGGGATGCTACTGTGGCAGGAGCCCATCTGCAGTGCTTACTGGTACACAATGTGACACACAGACTTCAGACATCACACATGTGCACTGGCACACATGCCCGAGGACATAGTTTGGACACTCTTGTCATGTTTTTTTTTGCTCCGGCTTCTATAGTTTAAGTGCTGACTTGCACCTTCAAAGAGGTGCCTTAACCATAAATGGCTTTACAGCTTGTTAGTCGGTTTTAACCCGCTCAGGAGGAGGGTGTTTCTTGGTGGATGCATTTATGTGCTAAGGTGTTGTTTGAGCTAAAAAAGTCAAGAAAAGTCTGTTCTGAGACCCTGTCAGTGGGAAGTGTAGCCAATACAACGGCCTGAAAGCAGCAAGCACACAAACAAGGCGGGATCTTTTAGCAGACTATCCCATAAGCACAAACACACAAACGGTAAACCAGCACGTCGATAGTCATCACTCTTACAACTCTTTCTCCTTCAGTTCGGTGAGGCCTGGTCTAATTGAGCTGGCCCCAGGAAGACCATCATTAGCCCCTCTGCTCTGGTCACACATGGCCACCAGATGTGCATCCAGCCACAATGCAAGGCAGAGTGCCACTCTTTCATTCCCTCTTCAACTCTGTCTGCGTGTCGCCCTTCTGCCCAATAAACCGTCTTTTGTCTCCATGCGACCATTGTACATTGAGCCTACCAATGTCGGCCATACGAGAAGTCACTCAGGCCTGAATGTGACGCTTTGTACTAACAATAGACAAAAATAGGAGAGGCAGAACAGGGAAGCTCAGATGGATGGCGAGGTTTGTAGGGTGACTACAGACGTTCTCAATGAGCTTTGTGGAATTTTTATGGCTTGTTTTCTGAATCCAGTGTCATGGGGTCATGAATTATGTCGTACCTTTCTCAAATTATTCCCAAGATTACACGCATAGCGAGGCATCTGTACAGAGTGTCCCTTTTTTAAATGAATTATTGAGAATGAAGATGATGCTCAAATATATATTAATTACAGAGTTGATGTCAACAAATTGGGATTTCTGTCCACTGTTCCAGACTTTAAAGTCCCACTCTGATCATCTGTGTGTCAACTCTTTGTAGTCTTTATTTATGATTCTGCTGTTTTTAGCCAAAATCAGAAACACTGTTGTTTTCGAGGACATAGTTTCTGCAGAGCAGCAGGAGTACGTTTGAAATTTGCCTCTGAGTTGTGGTCGTAACTGTTGGTGCAGAGTAAGCATGCCGCACTTCCCCATTATCCTCGATTTACATGCTCCTCTGCTAATTTACAGCCCCTCAAACCCCTGATCTAACATTACTGCTGTTGCTATTTGTCTGCAAGTGGAGGCATCAGAATGGAGCAGGGCGGGGAGCTTGTGGAATGCCGATTTTAGATTTTACTTCACATCAAACTTTTTCAAGCATCATTTTTCATTTGCTCTTGACTCGCAACAATTTAAGTAAAGAAAAACTCAGCAGGCCTATTTTCTTTAAGTCAGCCATCATCAGAAAAATGTTAAAAACACCAAAAACACCACTTTCAGTGGAACGTGTTCATTTTTTATAGCCAGAGTTGTGACACGAGCGGAAGCTGTATTTATCACAAAAACCATGCTTAGGTCAGGGAATGTTTCCCTGCTCAGGACTCTGCTGAAAACACATCATTCTGTCTTGTGTGTAACAAAGCCACATTGAAGGGAACAAATGCACTTCAAGCGGGACGTGTTTCCGTTTTTGACCCAAAGCAACATATTTGTGTTGTCCTGGCACCTATCACTCTCTGGGATCGGAATTTGAAATGATATTCATTTGAACTTAAAGGATCGATTTTTAACCACAACAACTTAACTATTCCGATTTTCTGGTAGCTTAGTAGCAATAGTTCCATGGTAAGAACTTTAGTTTTGGGCAGAGTACATTTCTCTCTGGGTTTTGGTTAAGTGCATACCAAATTTCAAAAAGTTTCTTTTTATATTCTGTTTGCAGAAGATTATGGTTTTGACTCTGGTTGGTTTTCTAACCAAAGGTCCCTTCAACTTATGGGTATACAGATATTTTCATTTAGTAGTTTAGCAGCCCCTTTTTCTAAAGAGACTTAAAAATGTGGTACATACAGTCAGCTGATGGAAGACTGTGAGAACTGTGTGTCATCAGCACAGCAAGAAATAAACAAAACGTGAGCAAGCTCTTAAATCCATGACTGATTTCAGAGAAGTGGCGTGGAAAGAGAAGACAAGAATGCAGAGATCAGAGCCCTGTGGAACACCCACCAATGGAAAGGCAGTGATATTTAGATCATTCCCACTATCGGGAAACTTCACTGGTTCACCCAAGTGAGATTTTAGCTTGTCAAGAACCGGGCCAAAGATAACCAGGTTACTAAGCATAAAGAAAACCTATATCTTTTTTGTCCTTTTCTTAGTCATAAGTTTCACAATTTAACTGTGGTGTAGTGGTTTGCACTCTCATTTCACAGTAAGAATGCCCTTTTTCAAATCCCAGTTGTGGGATTTGGGATTTTGAGTGTGGAGCACAAAACCAACTTCATAGGTCAGTTGGTGATTCTAAATTGTCCTTTTTTGTGTGAATGTTGTCTGTCCCTCATTAGCCTTTGATGGTCTGGTGCACTGTCCTAGGAGTACCTGAAGTAGTTGCTGAATACGCATCAGCAACCCCGTTTCCCCAAATGGGAATAAAGCAGATTGCGAAAATGGACTGATGGAGGATCTTAAATCTTCATAGCAAAAATTGATCAAGTATCAAAAGTTAAAAATATGTGCAAATGATGTTTCACTAGGAAAAATCATGGATGTGTTTTTGGATTTATTGGCAGCGGGTTTGGTATGATGAGCGTGGCTGGGCCCAGAAGCAGGACAGAAACAGAAGGTGGCTGAATAAGTGGTCTTCATTGAGTCCTGGGGGTGGTGGAGGGTTCAGGCTGGTAGATTTGTGGCTTTGACAGGTGATGGAATGGAACCTTGCTTGGAGTCCTGAAGAGTGACAAACGGTGACCAAAGGCGGAGGCGTAGCTGGTGGTGATTCCTGGAGAGGCAGACATAGAGTGGATACGCTTGCAGAATGAGCCACTGGGCATAGAACTAAACGTAGACTTGGCTTAGAGCGTAACATGGGTCTGAACTCTGCTGCGTGAGGCAGACGGACGGACGTCGACTGACGGGTGAGGAGTCCATATGAAGGCTGCAGGCTGATGAGATGATGGGTGGCAGGTGTGATGAAGATTCCCTGGTAGGTGTGGGGGAAGACCAGCATCCTAAAAGTGTTTGATACATAGACCCCAAAAAGTTCTTAAAAATGTGCGTAGCTACGCATGAACACAAGAGTTTTGAAATGCACATACTGCATATGCGCATTCACATGGACTGTTGATTGGAAGCGGCTGCAGGGCGGTGTGAACATAGCTTAATGGTACACTAAAGCCTCACTTAAATTGGAGTTTGTCTTTTTTGCTCATGGGACATCCAACCTTTCATTTAGCGGATCAGGTTTTAGCCCTGGATGAAGGAAGGAGAAATGTTCCCATCTTTAGGGAAAGCTACAACTTTAAATCTGTCATTGCATGAAAGGACGTAAAAATGCAGCATAAACGAGTCATTGTTGAAGTAAAAAAAAAACATGTCCACTCTGTCTCAAAGATTTACACCATGACCGTGTCTCCACTGTTCTCTTTCCCTCCTCCTTTTTGCACGTCTTTATCTTTCAGTCACTTCAGGGAGGTGTCTGTGTGTGTTCTTACATGCGTGTGGATTCAACAGTGGACGCATAGCAGTACATAATACATTCCGACGGCTGCCCTCATTTGAGACAAATATAATTATCACGTGTGGCTGAGTTTTTTTCTTTTTATTGAAAAGTTAAGTCACTAATCTGTGAAGTTGTTCCTCGGCTGAATTAATTCAATTATCTGGCAGCATGAATAGATATCAAGGTCTGACAGTAATGTCTGTATGACTCTTGTATAATACGCATATCTGCGTGCATTTATGTTGAAATTAGTGCACATTCTTGCTCGCGTGTCTCTGACACGCCATAATCTGCATGCACTTGTGTGTGAAAACATGAGAGAATAGGCGTCATGTTTTTCCAACTTCCACTGGATCATGTCGTCCCATAATCCACTGAGCCTGCATAATTCCACATCGCTTACAATGGATTTGTCTCTGCTTTGTGTCGTCATCATTGTTCCCGTTCCCATGATAAGCTGCTTTGTGATTCCATTAGCCCCAGCCGCTGCGGTAAAGTCAACAACCTTTCAACTTTAATGCTGTAAAGTCGGAACTGTTTAAGCCAATCATCGTCGCCTGGCCAGCAGGAGGATTGTTGCTGAAGCTCTAGCTGCTTCTCCCAGAGCAGAAAGGACGATTTCAGGCTGCTTTTATGCTCTCATCATGTATAATAGCTAAAACAAATGGTCACGATAAGAGGATACGGCCCATTTTTCCATAGAAAAACAAAAATAACAATAATAAACAATTATAAACGCATTTCTTGTGCTGATATACAAGCAGATAAATTACTTTCACAAATGAAAAAAAAAATAGGAAATTGAAGTAAACTGGTGTCATTAATTTGATGGTTACTTTTTAGCTAAGATTAGAAAGAGACAGTTATGAATTAAAACAAAACAACATTTATGAATATTTTCCATAATACATGAGAAACTAAAGGTGGGAGGGGAAAAATGAATGGTTCATTTAATAAACCATTTGATTTAAACTCAATGAGTCCCCATTAGTGAGCTGTGTGGAACACCATAAAGGCTCTTTATCACACACATTTATGTGGTTTCACACCACAGTGGTCCAGTTGTTCAGTTTAAATGGGCAGGTGATGTCCCAACATTCTGGATTTTCATTTGGTATGATCCTGCCTTTACACGTCACTCTAGAAAGAGGACCAAACCATTTAAAAATGTCAGCGGCAGAGCTGACACATTTTATTCAGAAGGGTGGCAAATGAGAACAGCAGAGTGGATGGCATTACCACTGAAAGGTTAAAAAAAAAGTTTTCCAGACTATTTTATGGGGGGTGTATTGGCAATAGTCTGGCGATACGATACGTATCCCTATATTTTACTGAAACATATTTTCTTTCTTTTTTTTTTTTAAATATGACTTAGAAAAAACTCTGAATTTCAATACGTCTTCCTTTATAATAAAAAGGTCAAATTCAGTTTATTTAATGATCACAGTGTTAAGCACTGCAACTGGATCTCATACATGAGTTGCTTTTATCTTTTATCTTGGTAACTAAAAATATAGAAAGGGAACAGTCAACATGGTCTGATTTCCACCACAAAGATTTCTTTAGTATTAAAAAAAACAAAGAACGAATGAGCCTTAACCAAGAAGTTTCTATTAGGGAAATAAAATGCTGTTTATTTTCAACACTGCTTAATGTAGCTTCTCCAGAACTTTTAAACGGTTCAGGAGGCCGAATGGTGCTTTAAAAAATAAAAAGTAAAAAAGGGGTGGGGGGGGGGGGGCACTAATTCTTTCCAGAAACAATGAAGTGTGATGATGATGAGGCAGCATGACAGGATGAAGGAGACGCTTTACTGTGGCAAAGAGGCTTTGTTTCCATATCAGTCTGCACAAAAGCACTGCAGCCACGATTTCTCACACCTGGAAGTTAACTAGTAACGCTCATCGCCATGACGATGGCCTTTTTTCAGAGCGTTGGACACATCACTCTGATCCATCAGGTCATAGAATCTATAGCTGGGAGGTTCTGCAGAACTTTGGCCCGCTTTGTCGACAGCCTTTTAGTCGATGCTAAGTGCATTAGCCTGTTAGCCGCTGTGCAGCTGCAGAGCTTCACTAGCTCTTATCTCAGCAGCTAAAAAGCACTGCAGTCTACATTTTATGATACTGGCAGCAACATAGAACAGAGTTTCTGTTCGGTTCCCATCCTGAGTACAAACTAAATAGTTCATGTCTCAGAACAATGAAACCAGCTGCTTCTGGCTGAGGGCTTCTGTTGTTTTGTGGTGTAGAGCTGCTCCAAGAGGCTCCGTGTTCTCTGCTGCCAACTAGTGGTTGGAGGTTGAAGTGGAAAACAAGAGTCAGACGCTGAAGGACGCTCAGAAATAATTAAAGAAATATCATCCTGACTGCGTTTAGAAACGATACAAGTATCCCCAAATGAACTATCGTGATATATTGCCAAATTGATTTTTTTCCTACTGTTTTATAATTTTTATTATTCCATTATATTTCAACAGCAGTTATTTTTAGCTGAGGTGTTATTACTAATGTCAAACAGTAACACAAAATAAAAAACATTGTGTGGAAATTTTTGACAGATAAATATGCACTTGTAATATGGGATTTAAGCACATATACACACACCAGGAACTAAATGCTTTTTAATGTCCCAGTATTTGTGAATTTGACTTTCATGGGTTTGTTGGCAAACATGTATCAATAAATATTATCTAAAAGTTTTAATTCAAACTTCAATATTAATTTCCAACATCCGGATTAGGGTGAGGGTCAAAAGTCTTTCCACATCTCTGGTCATTTCAGGAACCATCGAAATATAAGAAAACGCCAAATGAAAGCAGTAGGTCGCTGTCGCTCTGTCCAAAGGTCTTTAGCTGCTTCCTGTCAGTGTGTGTCTGTTTGTCTTTCTGTCAGACAGGATAATGGTATTGATCCCCATCGGAGGTAGGGACAGAACCTCCAAAGGACAGAAGACAATGCTCGCAGCGCCCCATGGATTTCTTCCCGGTGCTTCTAAGAGGTATGTTGGAGGCTGCATCGGAGTTCACAGGGTTCTCACAATCTGTTGTCTTGTATTGACAGTCTGCACTTGGCTCGCCCTAACAGTCTGTTTGTATCATCAAGGTTGGAAAATTACAGTGTTTGAGCTAACTGTTTGTGTGAGTGTGGCTCACCGAGCTTTTCGGTGGTGTACGTACAGATGGCTGGGTTTTTGTTGCCTATAGGTTCACATTTAAACAACGCACAGCATAGCATTGTTGTGTTGTGTTTGTATGTGGAAGAGAAAGTGTGCACTTTTGTCTGATGGCACCAAAGGTTGTGTAATTTATTTATCTAATGTCAGGGTCCCAGACAATGCAACGCCAGTGTCAAGGTTGGTGCTGATGGTTGCTATGGAGATGCTGGCAAACACATCTAACAGATCAGAGCTTTTTTTTTTCCTTTCTGGGTGGAAAAAAAGGCTTTTGGAAACTGAAAAGCAAACAGGCTTCATTCTTTCTATTTTTTTCTGCCAGTTGAGTGGTGGATATTGATCAGGAATTGAACCCACGGTGCTTCGTAGAGTTTCCTAATGCACTTTCGACTCAAACGACAAAGAGATGGAAAAAGCATGAACGAAAAAAGATAACACAGTTGCTTGTTAATAAAAACGGAAGGGATGGCACATTTGTCAGATCCAAGCACCAACTGCTATCAGGACTGTACCTAAACAGGCCGTACACCTCCAGAACACACAGAGTCGCTTCGTGGCTGCACGCCGCTTTACCACCAGCGGCCTCGTCTGACATGCAGCAGGGGGAGAATAGTTAAGTGAAACCTGTTAAGCCCTCTCAGGTAATTACATCTTAATGCTAATGTCTAATTAGACAGCTCAAAGGGGACTCATCTGCACTGCATTAATTAATGCCGTCAATCAACAACTTCACATGAAACGGCACAAACACCGTGGTACACGTGTACACATCCTCACCCGTCAACCCCTCGTGATGCTGCAGGTCTGTGTCTTTTTGTGGAGAAATCAATTAGGCCTTACTGAACAACCTGCTGTGATAGCGCGGAGCGTTCTGATACCGTGTGCACGCCGGGCATTTGACGTGCGTTCAAGACGGTGCTACATGCGGGTTCTTGAACGCACGTCCAGCCCGTGGTGTTCACGCTAAACAAGCAGGGAAGGAATTTTTTTTTCTTTTGCTACTGCCACATGACATGCCATGCCACATGTTTAGAAAACCATGTTTGAGTAAAAAAGCAAAGATGCAAATAACTTGAAATACTTTTCTATCATTATGTATGTAACCATAGAAGAATGAGTGTCTTTAAAGAAACGGACAAACAAAGAACAATTTCAAAATCCAGCGCGGTGCAATTTAAGCTTGTTTGACAGTGAAAGAATCCTGACCCTCATGTCACCCCACGTCACCCTGAAAGCTGCTAAGATCATGTGACGGCGTCCTGCATTGTGTGTTCGCACATGTCTGTCCAGTGAGTGTGTATGTGCGCATTAATCTTTCGACCTCAGGCTTTTACAGTAGCGATGAGAGGTAACTGCACTAATTCACTGTCCTACTGTGAATGCCTGCTGTAATTAAGGCCAACTTGTCAGGGGGGGGGCGCGCCTTTGTGTTTCCTGTTTGCTTATGTTCTGTCACATTGTCACCTTCAAGCATAAGTTTTTTCCTAAGGGTGTGAGAGTGTGATAATTGTAAAATATTGTTAATTGGTGTTCACGGTTCTCCCCTTTGTGTAAGCCTTGTGAAAACGCACAACCCTTCAAGGTCCACAAATTAATTAAAAATAATGATCGTTTATGCAATGCAAACATTCAGATGTTTGAGTATTTATTAATAATTTAGTATTTCTACACATTTTTCCTCATTCGCATAAAAACAAATAAGCTACTATTAATCCAGTGACTTTATTGAGCAACAAAGAAGCTAAACTTCTGTCATGCAAAATCCTTTTTTTTTTTATCTTAGATATTTTATAAAAATGCAGTGCAGGTTTACTAATCATGGTTTGTCCCAGGAGTATATTTTATAGGTTTGTAATCATGCCTGCCTTAATTGGTTTGGGTAAAAAGGATGTGCAGGTGTGAATTCACTCAAGTGAGCTTCAGTTTGGACCAAGCAAGTGGGTCGAGACAGGATGGTAAGCTACCAACGAACTCTGGTATGGTTTGTTTACGATATGAAGATGAATCTGCCGATGATTTGGCCCAATCCCAAACAAAGTCAGACTTTTTGGTGATAGCAAGCTACCGTAGGTCTTACCGGGCATGTCTTCTTATCAGTGTGACCAAAGGTTTATCTTTGCTAGAAACTTTTTTTGTAGTAAAAACTCGTGGGGCTGCACCATGGCGCAGTGGTTAGCACTCTCGCCTCACAGCAAGAAGGCCCAGACCGGGACCTTTGGCATGTCTCCCCTTCCAAAAACCAAAGACCAGCAGTGGCTGAGACAGACTCCAGGAACCCCGTGACCTTGATAGAGATGTAGCAGGTTTAAAAGATGGATGGAAACCGTCACAACACAGTCTATTGAACATTTATTGAGCTATGCAAAGACTAATGGATGTACTTCTTTTTAATAGCCTCATAGGTAAATGCTGTACAAAAGGATGTATTATGTTCATTCAGCTCAAATATTGAGTCATTGAAGTCCAAATTTATGTGGAAACCCAAGAAGCAAAGATCTGTAATCCAATGATCCAAAACCTGGTAAGAGATCCACAAACTCACAGATCCTGGCAGAAGAAAGACACAGAGTTCAGCGACAGAAGAAGGTCATGGTCCAGAGTCAAAATACAATCGAACTCCAGGAAAAAGGGGACAGGAAATTTATAAAATATAGAGCTGGATCAATGGAAAAGTTAGAAAAGAGAAGACAGCAAAGAACTGGAGCAAAAGAGTAGCAGCAGCAAGGGCAGGAAAGAGCAATGAGGCTGAATGGAGGACAAGTCCAGAGTGACAAAAAGCTGCTGGAGGTCTTTTCTCACAGCAAAATCCTACCGATAAAATGGGACTAAAAATGATGCGTATTAACAGGTGCCTGTAGTCAAAGTTTAGGCCATGAGAAGAGGAACACAGCAAACGATAAAATAGACAATGAGTTCAGACCAACAGACTCTGCTGAAGGGAATAGTTCTTCTGAAATCCCATCCAACCGTCCAGAGTGTCTCTAACTGATGTCAGTCAGATGCAGAAACACCAGCTTTGTTTTGTCTAGACCGGACTTTTACTTTGTGTTCAGGCAGGTGGTAAAGATCACTTGAACCCTGGTACGCCTGTACTCACTGTTTTTTTAAAGTATCATAATTTATATCAGTTGTGTACAATTATTCAATATAAAACACTTAAACAGTTTCTTGCGAGGTTTAGGAGTTGATAAAGTTTTATTCCCTTAAGTTATAGTCACAACTGCCCTTACGGTTAGATACAGCTGCCTACGGGAAAAAGGTGGGCAAACCTGTACGGGGCCCGCAGGTGGCCTGCAGTAAATATTGGGTTGTTGACGCTCGGCTTGGTAAGCCTTAGGAGCGAAAAACGTGCGTTTCAGGCTTCCGCATTCAAAACTCTTCTGTTCACACATAGCTATCTTATCAGGCTCCACGTCCATGTTGCCAGGTTGAACTTTGACCAATCAAGGACTTAAGTTTAGTAGTGACATGTGGAAAAGTGTCCCTGTTAATTCATGGAAGTGCCAACCATTTGCAAATTGATCATGACGGAGAAATGAATAACTGCCGTTTGAGCCCGGCCGGACTTACAGTACAGACCAAAAGTTAGGACACACCTTCTCATTCAAATGAATGGGAAGGTGTGTCCAAACTTTTGGTCTGTACTGTATTCGACACCAAGTGTTTCATATATCAGAATAGAGCTGTGAAAGAAAAATCCTGGAGCCAGATTTACCCACCACTTCAACATTTCACACCAAGCCTCTTTCAACTGAAGATGGCAGACGTGCTAGTAAACAGCAAAAAAAAGGAGAAGTACCTCCCTGCTCATCCATGAGCTGAACGGGCAACCTACAGACATTAGTGCGTCAGTAAATAGCCAGTCATTAGTGAGGTGCACTAATGACTACTGTGTGGTGTAAGGGCACCATACGAAGGCATCAATCTTACGTCACAGCTTGTGACGTTCACTTGCCACATTCGCGACAATTTTACCTTCCATTTTAATGACGTCCCTTACCCCGAACTTCCACTGGTCTGACTGCAGTGCGTCTCCATTGCGTTGCACGAGGAGTCTATCTCACGACCGTCACGTCATTCACACTGACTCTGTTGCGTCTCCAGTCCGTCCCCCCTGGATCCAGGAGGAGTGGTTGGTCATGTCACCCCCGTGTCGAGTAGCTCGTCGTGCTCTCTTCGCTCATCCAACACTTAAACAACCAAACCCTGTGCCATCCCCTTCCTAACCGAGTCCTTGTCAAATACACATTTTGTGTCATATATGATGTTATGTTTTTCAACTTCCGCAATTAAACTTTCGTCATCCCTGGTGGTGTTATTCACGATGTTCACCTGTGTTAATCCAATGTTCAGGGTGAATACACATTTCTGATTGGCTGCAGATTAAAAAGTGATAATGTACACCTATTAAAGTAGTTCCGGTCACATAGCTTTAATGTTCTGTATCACTGCGCTGGCTTCTTTAAAACCAACTTCATCTTCATCATCTGGACAAAAAAAGGCGGTAAAATGTGAATTTTCTCTCTGAACTGATGCTTTATATATAAACACATCGTGATCATCAGCATAGATATCGCTTTCTGTAGCCGCTGCCAAAAAAAACATGGTTTTCCAACCACATATTTTACATGAAACATATCTAATGTATCCCATATAAAACAAAGATTATAAAAAATAACTGTTTACCGAGACAGGTCTGTTATGGATGTTTTGGATTCATGACTTACATCAGTGTTTCTGAAAGATGATTTGGTGCATCAACATGTCACACATCCAGTCTTTGTGTCTGTGTGTGTTAGTGTGTGTGTGTGTCCATCTTAACCTTTGCTGTTTGTCCATCTGCCTGTCTTTCTGTCTGTCAGTCTGTCCATATGCATGCTGTCTGTCTGCATCCTTGTCTGCCTAGCTGTCTGTCAATATGTCAGTGTGGCTGTGTGTTTCTGTGTCGCACCGACTTCTTCAGACACCCCCAAACTGCTCGGAGCAAAGGGGCAGAGTGGCGGGCAGCTTGACAGGTGAAATGTGAGGGGAGGGTAGCTCCTCCATCAGATGCAGACGAGGATGGAGACGTGTTTGCATTGCTTTAAGCAGAAAGCTCAAACACGTCTCAGACAAAGACTCGTTTTAACCATCGGCTGAATATGAGAACTGGACTGTCACCCACAGAAAACGTCTCACTTCCAAGTCAATTCAGTCGCCAATTTTTTGCGATGCAACCGTAGCCATGTTGGAACCAAATGTTGTCGGTACGCAATGATTGATCCGAGTCGATCTAAGTCCACGTTTCAATGGCAACCTCTCTCGCCAATCAGGAGTTAGCGTGTTGGAAGTTCATACAACTTGAAGGCAGGCTCAGGAGAAGCGCGTTCTGTCCAAATTCCCTCCCTAATGACTAAAAAAGTATACGGCGTGGTGCTATCTAGTGCCCTGGATTTAAAAATGATTTTTATTTTTCTAAACACGAAATATGACATCACAAGTTGAATATTTAATCAATAGTAGAAGGAGCTGCATTTCCATTCATTTCCATTTCCATTCCCTTTCACTGCAGGGTTGATGGTATGTTGCTGAATGAACATGAAACTTAAAGGGTAATACTTGGCAAAAAAAAAATTGAATAAAGAGGTGCTCAGAGTTGACCATAAATAAAGTGAAAACAGCACAATAACAAAAAAGATGTGTTTGTGAAAAATGCCAGAGCCGGGTATCAAACCAGCGAGCTTCTGCACCAAGGATTCCCCATGGATATCAATGGAGGCAGAAATCCTGGAATATCTAGAAAAGTTTGAGGATTTGAAGACTAAAAGTCACAGCTGGAAAAAGCTGAAAGAGCTGAACACTTGAATAGTTGAATGGTTGAAATAAATGAAAAATTGTAGAAGGAGTTAAGCGGTAAAAAATTGAGGAAGATACTAGAATAAAGAAAGAGAAACAAGAAAACATTGGGTTGAAGGATTGTATCCAAGCATGTTATGAGGACTTTTTTATGAGAACACTGTATCTGACAATGAAAACGTTGAAGGTTAATTTAAAAAAATACATTTAAGTATGTTTTATCGCAAAAATTGTTCAAGCGCAATGCATGGTGGTCTATATTTCCCAATCTGCTGAGCATCAATCCACACAGTAGTTTTTCACAGAGACTTCTGGGTAATTTCTAGGCCATTCGATTTTGGGATTGTAGATTCGGATGGCAGTAGGAAATGGAGAACACATAGTGTACTATGTAGGCAGTAGTGAAGGAATTCGTACACAACCATTGTCACTCAAATGCTTTGAACGTTTAACATGAGACGACTTACTTATATTGAGGCATCTGATTGGCCAGTTTATAACTGGAACTACAAAAAAAATATCATGAATAAAAATATGTTAAAAGAAGCTCTCAGAGCAAGAGTGGTTGTTTTGACCAACAGAATGACTGAGAAATCGATGTTTATTTCTGGCTTCTTGGAACCAGCAGGTACTTCCTGTTTGGAACAAAAGGGGGGAGGGGCCACTCAGTCCAGTCTCTAATGCAGTGGTCCCCAACCTTTTTATCGCTGTGGACCGGTATGACGTCAGAAAAACTTTTCTATCTTTAAAATGTGGCGAACGATTATTATAGCAACGCTACAATGAAGGAGTAACAGAGACATGACAAGACTTACCCAAAACTTTTATTTTCACACGCACAACATAGAACATCGCACAGGTGTCATCATCCTCCCCCCTTCCCACACTTATGGTGCAAAAAAGAAGTACTGTCTATTAACCCTCCTGTTATGTTCGCTTCGTGAGGAACAGAGATGATTTTCCTGGGTCAATTTGATGTTGGAAGGACTCCCATGCAGAGAATCTTTTATATGTTTTTCCTCTCTCCTTTCCACTGAATGTGGGTTGAGTTTTCCCGCAAGAACACAAATGTCAAAAGTCATAACATCTATGTACCTGCGTGTGTGTGTGTTTGTGTGTGTGTGTATGTGTGTTATTGGGGTGAAACATGTCTCACAGCTGCAAATAAAGGAATACTAATAATAATAAGACCTCCTCGTACCTCCAGTTTGACTGCAAAGTCAAATTCACCCAAAGGGTCTCTATGTGATATAAACATGCAGGGGGGGGGGGTTGCATTTATGTAAGATGAACCATTTTCATAATATATGTTGATTACTATAGTTAAGGCAAGCAGAAGAAGTTTCATGCTAAAAAAATACTTTTAACTATTTTTCGTAGATGCTCAAACTTTTAGACGGGTCAATTTGACCCGTAACATAACAGGATGGTTAAATGTAGCTTTCTATTTTTGGAAGTGGAAGGCTCCTCTTCTGTCTCCTGGCTGGGCTTTTTCCACTCAGCAAAGAAACTTTCCAAAGATGTTTGTTTTTTACTCATTTTGCTAGTTTCTGGGTTTTATTTTAGCGGTAACTTATCACGTGATGCAGAAGAGCGCCTTGGAATCCGTCAAGAGTTGCATAGACAGATGGAACAGAGAATAGGTCAATTTTTCAAAATAAAACGTCTTTCAGTTTCTGAAATAAATAAAACGGAAGTAATGTAAGTTATTTCTTCTTTCTGGTACCGGTACCAAAGTGAAACAACAGAAGAAAAAACAAGAAATGAACGACAATACACTGGAAAAACAGATCTGACAAACGAAGACAACTACCAACACTAACACACAAAAACAGGAGGTAAATAAATCAATAAAAAGGAAAAGTGTGTGTGTGTGTGTGTCTATGTAAGGACAATGAGAGTAAATTCCATCCACAAGCTTGAACTAACCATCATGCATTCTGCTGACTATACATATTTTGGGATACATTATCAGTTATTCGTATAGATAGATAGATAGATAGATAGATAGACAGATAGACAGATAGACAGATAGATAGATAGACAGATAGATAGATAGATAGATAGATAGATAGACAGATAGACAGATAGACAGATAGATAGATAGACAGATAGATAGATAGATAGATAGATAGATACATAGATAGATACATAGATAGATCTGAGTCCCCTCAGCCTATTGAAGTGTCTGGTTTTCTGTTCATCTGCTCTTTTCTGCGTTGTCACCTTTTTGTTTGTCATGTTTCCGTTTGTTGATTCAATCTTTTATGTTCTGTCACCAAGCCTGTTCTCCTGCGTTTTGGGTCCTCCACCAGCAGGTCCTGACACACATAAACTCAATGGTTTTAACATAAGAAACGATGAACGTCATCTCAAACGCTGGCTGTTGTTCTGTGCATGACTACCACCTGCTGTCTACCATCATCTCATCCCTCCATCCTCGCTGATTTTTTTATCGTCACTCCTCTCATGTTCGATTGCGTTCGGCGGCGAATACTTCCAGCGAACGTCTGACAGCTCTTCTTCTGTTGGCGTTTCATCCTGTCTTACATGTTGCATGATTAGCTCTTCTCCCCGCCGTTCCTCTCAGTCTGTCTGTGTTCAGTATGCAGAGCTGAGAGGGCATCATTACGGAGCCCGTATTTGAGTCATTTTGATTTAAGCAGCCAGACAATGGCCTGTTGATTGAAGCTACCAGAAGGCAGACAATAGGGTTCTATGCCACATAATGCGCCACCATTTTTTCTGAGCTCCCCGCTTTCAGAAAAGGGCCCCGGCTCTTCATTGTGCCTCTCCCGGAGGGAAAAAAATGGTGCTTGGGGAGGAGGAATATTTTCCCGTGGTATGTCATTATTTTGCAAATTTCTATTATCTCATCATGTTGTCTTCATTGTAATTGCAGCTAATTAGGAGGCTAGTTAGGAGCCCGGGCTTTGAGGCTGGCTCGGCTGCTGAAAGGAGCCCACCGATTATGGCCCCGACAAGAGAGGAAGCAGGAGAAAAGGGGAGATTAATGCTGTTACCCAGGAGACACTGGCTTCCATCTGCGGGGAACAATGCAGTTTTGTTTTCTCTGGGATCCTGCTCAGATCAACAGAATGGGTTCGCTCTGCTCGACTCGACTTGGCGACAATGCCCAATTCTGTCTTACCGGGGCGTTTTGAACCCCCTCTGTTCATCCTCCACCCCACCCTCGGGCCCCCAATCCCGCTCACTTTACCTTCCGTCTCCTTCCAACTCGCCACCTTTTCCTCCGTTCAGTCGGCCCTGACTAAAAAGCTTAGCACCCTGAGCGAGCCGGCCGGCATCGGTGACTGAGAGCTGACACCCCCCCGGCATCAGAAGAAAGCAGCGCAGTGTGTGGATGGAGTTCCCAGGTTGCGGGGGGTCGCGCCCTTGTCACACACAGAGCTGCGAGGTTTTACTCCCCGATCCCCGGCGAGCTCCAAAGCACTTAATGAAATAATATACTTGCCATTGCTCTCCATTCTTTCTGCCATTCTCTCATTCTCCACATGGACCCGTCCCACCCCTGCCAACTTCTGCACAGAGCCCTTGTCTCAGAGCTGGGGGGTGGGGGCTAGGCAACTTCTGTGCAAGAGACACAGAGCGAATACAACAAGAGGAGCCCAGTTTGGTACAGTACAAACACAGGAAACAAGTGGCCGGGCAGAAATGAAAGGCTTTTGTCTGGGAGTAGGAGGGGGTTAAAGGAGGTAGAACTAGCACGTCTGGAGGGATGGAGGGATGCATGGAGGGACAGACCGAACGAAAAGGGAGAAACTGCTGGGAGCATTGTGATCCCGAGCTTTGAGGTTTGGAGCGGAGCATCTCTCCATCTGGCCGACTGCAGAAACACAAGGAGACAAAAACAGAGACGGACGGACGGACGGACGGAGAGAAAGTATTGAGTTAGTGCCAGTGACATCTGCTCCCGTGGGCACAACAATGAAACTCCTTCTCGATCAGCCTCACACCATATATGCTCACACAATGCATCGGTCTCAACGCCACAATGTGTGTGTGCGTGAAGAACGCTGGTGTGTGCCCACTGATCTATTTACCATTCACCTACACAAAATCTAAATTAGCCCGGAGCTTGAAGGAGCCGCTTCGTCTTCATCTCCCTAATAAACCGCGCTGACAGCCTTCAAGCTTCGAATCCTGGGGCAGGAATGGATCACAGAAGCATTTTTCTGAAAGATCTCCTTCTTCCTTTGTCAGATTGGAGTTATTGATCAAACATTCAGACCCCATCCAAATAGATTATTTTGTAATAGAACTACTGAACGGGTTGGATGAAGGTTTTAAACAAACCAAAAGTTTACATATTTGTAAAAAAAAAACCCTACAAGATGTCGCTGATGGAGCCTTACAAGGCCAGAAATGATCAATAAAAACAACAATGTCACTTCTGCATAGGTGCTTCGCAGAATGTAATGGGAATGTCCTCCCTACTGAGGTAAAAATCTGAGATCTAAAAAGAGAGATCTTTATGTTCATGTTTCCTAATACAGTTGTTTTCAGAGATCCACTCAGATGAAAAATGGTTTTTTGTACGTTTTTACATTTTTCTGATGAGTGAGGACATGAAATTAAGCTTAAAATAGCATTTTTAAGCACTTCTTTATACAAATCATTGTAAATAAGGAGCAGAAAAAGAGCTGAACTGTTACTGTTTTTTCCTTCCTTGGAATAACGTGGGACAGCAAGTCATCAAACTGGGTCACAGAGAGACGGAGAAACGCCTAAATACGCATCATTCAGAGGCAGCGGAGGTGACGAATAAAAATGACTGAATGATGTCATGGAGACCTGATTATCGATGCTTTGGCGGAGCTCCTCCAAATAAATAAATGTAATCTCTGGACATCATCAAAAACGCGATACACAGTCAAAGCCTCCATGCAGTGGTGGCGCTAAAAACATCAGTGGCTTGACAAGAAAGGGGGGCGGGGTTGCTCCGTGCCAACTGTCCCGTCAAGAACTCAGGGGAACAGAGGTGAATTTCTGATCAACTCCTGCTGCTCTGCAGAAACTATGTCCTATGACGACAGTGTTTGTTTGTTTGTGTGTTTGTTTGTTTGTTTGTTTGTTTGTTTGTTTGTGTGTTTGTTTGTTTGTGTGTTTGTGTGTTTGTTTGTTTGTGTGTTTGTTTGTTTGTTTGTTTGTGTGTTTGTTTGTTTGTTTGTTTGTTTGTTTGTGTGTTTGTTTGTTTGTGTGTTTGTTTGTTTGTGTGTTTGTTTGTTTGTTTGGGCTAAAAACTACATCATCGTAATTAGAAGACCACTGGAAAGCATTTTACAATAGAGCAAAGGACGACGATCAATGCACTTTTTCTGCTTTTGACTGGTCCAAACTTTCAAACTCGGCAAACAGGAGCAGATCAGACTAATCTGTGTTGTTCAGGGGCATGCTTCTTCAACGTCTCCTTTTGTGGGGAGATTTTTTATTTGGACCCTGTTGCTTTTCATGTGTCGTCAAAGTGGAGAGCGTGAAGCTCAACTCTCTTATTGGCATGCCATCTCTCACCAAATCACTTAAAACACCAGAGCCTCGCCAAAGATTTCCCCCCTTTCTTCTCTTTTTTGTGTCTTTTCTTTCTTTTGCTCCCTTCGTCGCTCGGCGCCTGGATATCGGACAAGAATCGGCATCTGAGCGGCGGCACACAACGTTGCAAAAAAGGCTCTAGAGTTTTACTTTTCAGATGTCTCTCCAACAGCACACATCTGCTGCGCGGCGTGCATCTGCTAAGCGCCGCGCTCTCAGAGAGCCGGGAGCGCCGATTGAACCGAAGACAGAAAACATCCTCATTATCACTGGCAGGGAGTGAGCCGGGCGCCCAAACAGCTTCTTTAATGCATCCACTCACTCGACGGCAGCCCGGCGTTCCCGGCGCTGCAGCTGCATGCATGTGCACACACACACACACACATGTTCAGATGGGTTCACACACATCCAGCTTTGAGGGCCACTGTGTCGCCAACAGTTGTGTTAGACAGCCATTGTGTTTCTGTCTGTCTAAGCTGGAAGCTCCACCAGCACCACTCCACTTTCAATTCCTGCTTCACAGTTTTCCAATCATTTACGTTTATTTACTACCTTATTTACTGAAGTTTTCATGCTTTCCAGCTCCTATTCTCTTGGAAATACCCTGATTACTTTTACTAACTTTACTAACTAATAAAAAGGACTTTAACCCAACTGACTGGGGTTTTTTGACTGACAGCCTGCTAAGTCACTGAAGCATTTAGTGACTACTCTTTGCAACACTGTGGGCAAAGAATGGTCAAATCTGTATGGGGCTTGCAGGGGTCCCATGAAATGTCAGGGTTGCTAGACCGCTTGTTGAGCTCATAGGGTGAAAATGTTCATGCACATTATTTTCTGTGGCCATGCCGCTGGTGACAGGTCGTACCAAACAGGTATGAGGTAGACAAGACGCAGGTGTGTCATACAGATTCTTCAGCCATGCCTGCACACTGAGCCCATTAGTGCTGTTAAAGAGCTCTTTGTGCACTTCGACTTTATGAAGTTACCCTTTGAGAACAAAGGCATCACTTTTATTCTGTTCTGTGCATCTGTAAATGATCTATGAACCGACACCAATAAGTTCACCAATGGTTGCAGACCACTCGTGTCCTGAAATGGAGGAAGGCCCAAATGTGAGAAAACCTAGAGGTGGACACTGGAAAAAAAAACGTGTTATGAACTTAAACTGAAGTTAAAGGCACCACTACAGTTCCAAAAACATAAATGAAAGAACATCAGCAAGCAGCCAATCACTGAACTGTAACCTGAGCACTGAAACCAAACCATCCAGGATGGACCCAGCCTTCGCCGGGATAGGCTCCAGCAACCCTGTGAACCCGAAATGGATCCAATGGATAGATGAATGAACACAAAAACTATACATTATGGGCAAAATAATACTAGAAAATAATAAAAATAATAAAAGAAGGAAACAGAATAAAAAGCAGAATAAAAATTGTTCACGGACTAAAATCCCCTAACACGTTTGTCCAGGCCTTGCAGTGAATATCATAGGCTGTACTTTAGTTTGCATCGTATCGGTAGAGAACTGGACTCAGGCATGATCAGCGATTATTGCAAATCTGTTCTGCCAATCCACCCCCTCCTCTTGAAACCAGCCATACGGGGGTCTAGCTTAATCTGAGTATGGAACAGAGCAATCACACTCGTCAACTGAACCGGACTTTGGGGGTCAACGCACTCGGAAGTGCTGAGCTCTCTCTGCTTTTTCTATATCTACAAATCTAAACGCTTCAGTCAATGGTATGGACATGCTTCAAGAAGGAGGGGAATTCACATCAGGGCAGAAAACAGAACTTAAAGAAAAACATTTATGCAGGCGGAGTCTGAATACAAGCAGAGCAATCAGCAGCAGCCAAGAAAGTCTTGTTTGGCGCAGAAGGTGGCCTTTCAGATTTCACCAAACGCCATCCTCTGCAGCGCCTCATTTACCGCTCTGCCCCCACCATTTGGTGACTTCCCGCCACCGACTTTTATCAATCAAGCATCCGAGCCTCACTGGTCCCTCGCAGCTGCCCGGAGCCCCGGCTCCTCTGCCCTCACCCACCGGCACACTGGTGATAAGTGGTAACTGTGGCAACCGTTGTTCCTGTCAGACTTTAATGGCCACATTTCCACGCCTGTTGTGAGCCTCAACCAAAACCTTTGCACTTCCTCAGCCAACAGCAGCAGCCCCTGACTTAGTGTCACTTTCAGCACAGTCACCGTCCTTGTCTTCTTGTCCAATCGGCTTTTTTACATTTACAATAAAATGCCTTCATTCAAATCCTAGATGTCTGCTTGACCAGAGGAGCCCTGGAAGAGCATCTTTTCCCCCAAAGATGTTCCTTTCCCCTCCATCAGGGAGGATTAAACGAACGGGGATGAGGGAAGGCAGACGGGATGAGTACCAAACAGACAGCTGACTGTGAGAGTTTGAGAGCTGCATTAGCTGGCCGAGGTCAGCAGGGGTGAAGCTGTTCACCAGGTTAATAGCCACAGAATGAACTGAACACACGGTAATAGAGTGATAACAGAGCTGGGGCTGAGAGGAGGAATATGGGAGGGGGGAAAAAAGAAAAGGGGGGGTTGAGAGGAGGGCTGGATTAGGGGAGGATTAGGAAGGAGAGAAAGAGCAGAAAAAGCCCCGGAGAGCAGGGTGATGATTACGGCGAGGATGTTGAGATGGACTGAAGATGCTACAGAAGGAGGAAGTTGGTGGAGAGACTATGGAAAGACCAAAAAGAGGAGAGGAAATGAATCAGTAGGTAGTGACTGAAATCAGTCATGGAGGTGAAGGGGAGGCAGGATCTGATGATGGACTTCCACCAAAGCTTAACACTCATTTGATAACAAACTAATGGTGAGTAGGCTAAATAGCGCTTTTCTACCTTCCTCGAAGGCCCAAAGCGCTTTACAGTCGCCATCCCATTCACACATTCACACACTCACACACTCACACATTCACACATTCACACACTGGTGGCGGCTACGCTGCTGAACACTGGCCCCAAGCTCCCACCAGAGAACAGGTGTCTTGCCCAAGGACACTTTGACGTATGGGCAAGCAAGGCGGGAATCAAACTTGTAAACTCCAATCAGAGGTCGACCGCCCTACTGCTGCACCACGGTAGTTGTTGTTGTTGTCTTTGCGAGGCATAAAATAATGGATTTCTGTCATTTTTTCTCGCGTCTTTACCTTCAGGAGGTACATTTTTAACAAAATCACAGCAGAGATGATCCAACACTTTATTACAGTGTGACATATTTGACAAAAGTCAAAGGGAAAAATTGGTTAGTTCTCCTGAGAAATGGTAAAACCTTAGATTGGTTCTCTGAAGAAAAAACACCCCTCCCCCAATTTGTTGTTTTAGACAATTTAAGCCAAAACCTTTGTCACACTATAGGGCCTGCCGGATTGTAAGACACACCATCCATTTAACTTAAATCATTTCTAAGGCAATCCGGACTATTAGGTGCATTCGTGAGACAACAGAGTTAGATAAGTCAATCACTCAGACTTTATTAACTGTGTTCACAGTAGCTCTAGAACATGTTTGTAACACGCTACACGTTAGCGGCGTCGGCGTATTCACAAAACCTGAAACCCCAAACTTTTTAGCAACAAAATGAACTGCTACCGCTAAAACACACGTTTCTGTGACGGTGCTAACTCTACCTGTTTATTAGCACAGAGGCTGTGAATTCCGGCCCAAGCCCTGACCACTGAAACACTAGACCAGGGGTCGGGAACCTATGGCTCACGAGCCATATATGGCTCTTTTGAAATTACATTTAAAAATATGTGGCGTTTATGGCTCTCTTGGCCAAAAAGGTTCCTGACCCCTGACCTAGATAGTGCGGCACTATGTAGAGCCCTGGATTTTAAAAGCAATTCAGACACCACGCTCACTACTTTTTCTTTTTTTTAACAGCGGATATGATGTCATCGATTGCACTGAGTTAAATATGAATTAATATGAGCGTTTTGCAATGTTTATTTATGATCCACTGCTTTTTTAAGATAAAGACGTTGATGGTTTATTAAAATATACATTTAAATACATTTTTTGGTAACAGTTGTTCTGACGCAATGCATTGTGGTCTATTTTTGCCAATCTAGTGAGCATCGATGCACTCTGCTATTTTTGCAGAGACTTCTGGGAAATTTCTAGGGCCCTGGATTTTGGAATTGGAGATTCAGACAACAAATAGTGAGTAGGGAAGGAAAAAAACAGTGATATTTTAAAAGAGTGCTGGTGTACCTACCACAACCATTTGGCCTGCAACAACCGCTCAGGGTCCTTCGACTAGTGCTGACATCACATGATGTGATTGGCTGTCCGTTGGTCCGATGGCGCGTCAGATAGTGATTGGTCTGGACAAATGACTGTACTACCATGCAGCCTGTTGCAAACAAACTGAGCTCTGACATGGAGCGAGATTATCTTCTAAACATGCTTTTATTATTGTGATTATGATTATTAGTAAGTGCATTGCAGCTAAACGGACTGTGGTCCGAACCCTTCTCCAGACCGCACACTATACCACAGCACCTTCCCTGCCTGCGAACACGAAGCTAAGAGGTTCCAGCTGCTCTGCTCAGAGACACGCTAGCTAACATGGAGCAGCAGCTTCATTCTAACAGCCACAGATCTTTTTACAAAGTGGGTTGTGGAAAAATCTCTCTAGAAACACTATAGAGAATAATGCAGAACTTTAGGTTACAAAAGGAAACTTCAAATGAAAATATGTAGAGCTCGAGCAGATCTCCACGCTACGTAGTTTGTCCAAGTGGGGCCACCGTAGTGTGAGGTTATCCTCAGTCGAAAGGACCCTGAACGGTTATTGCAGGCTGAACAGTTATGGTACTGACATTAAGAAGCACAGCCGTGATGAATCCATAATCATGAGGCACACCATGGTTTTTGGAAAAAAATGAAGACTTTCAAGTGCCTTATGGTGTTGAAAAAACTGTTTTAACTTGAAAGGAACTCGCTGTGACTTTTCCATCAAACAAAGACTCCACAGTTTGTCGCCATCAGAGATTTTCCTTACGTTTTTAAAAAAAGTAGGTGCATTTAAATGCTGGCTCGTTACAGTGGAAGATTGATGGCAGAATAACTTATGCATACAACACCAAGAGTGCGACGAGTAAATTAGGCTTAACCTTATTGCCTTAAAGAGCAGAAAAGATGCATTCCACATCAAGAAGAGCTATTTTTAATGGTAAATTCAAATGTTTTTATGTTAATATTGTTCTATTTACATTACAAGTGAGGGGAGTGAGTCCCCCGGTAGACGTAAGGTGAAGACAGATGAACATCAGAACCTCTGGATGGGTTAAATGATTAGACTCCTGCTCAGCTGTGAGGGTGTGTGAGCGTCCGTGTCAGCGGTCTAATGACTGTGCTGTCTGCAGAGAATGGAACACAGGAGGGAATTAGTCATCATTGCATATCAAAGGCTTAACCATTGGAGACATGGAGTGGGATATTCCTAATGAGAGTGGTAGGGATGTTTGTCTGCCTTGTGATTGGGGCACGCATTAAACGCATACACACCTTTAAATCGCTGCACGCTGTAAGCACGGAAAAGGTGTCCGTCACCGCGCAGGCAAGTCTTCTGACACACTTTCATGCGAGCACACATTATTTGTGACTACCTCAAAGACGTGTTGGGATGGAGACCAGAGTCAAAGGCAGAGACTGCCTTGCCAGCCCCTCTGGCAGGCCTCGCCGTGCCTCTCAGTGTGGCATGGCGTGGGCAGAGGTGCCAGCGAGATGGCACGGCTTTGTGCGCCACGCTAGATCAACACCAGCCATCGCACGTACACAGCACACAACGCGCCCCAGGACACACACGCCCACGTGCACCTTCAGCTATACATGCAGCCTTATCCTGCTTACCCTTTGCATTTATCACATTCCCTTTATACTTCTTTAATAGGTTTGTGTGTGTGTGTGTGTGTGTGTGTGTGCGCGCTGTGTTTGCATGTTGGCTGATTGGCGATGCCCTCTGTGCCATCTGTAGCAACCCCCCCAACACACACACACACCCTTCCCACTCATCACAAGGGTGGGCTTAACCATCTGTGTTCCAGTGTGTTCCCACAGTGACAAAAGGGGCACTTTGGGGGGGTTGTAGCCATAGTGATAAGGTTACCACCAAAAGCATGCGTAAATACATATGCACATAGAAAACGGTGATTTCGTTGAAAGTCCCTCCACACGTTCAGCTCAGCTGAGACGTTTGCCGGCAGACAATAGAGGGGAGGATCCAGAAAAACTTCTGCGGTTGAAGCCGAACCAACCGAGGAACCGGACTTTTCCAAATAAAGAACAATTTCAGGTCATGAGGTTTAATGACGATTCAGCACAATCAGCTGCTGTCAGTTTTGAACATCAGCCTTTCAGACTAAAACAAGGCTGAGACTAGGAAAGAAGTGAAACGTCATTTATTCATGTAGTTGATGTCTGTAGTTTTGCATCTTAGGGAGAGTTCTTCCTTCATAGAACTGTCAACTTCTTTCTGTGATCAAACTTGTTTCCATAGTTGTTGTGTGTTTTAAAGAAACCCTATAACGGGGTGGAATGAGCAGTGCACCCAGATCGGGCAGTTTGGAACCTGAACTGCGGGTAAAGTTTGCTTTGGGTGAGGGGATGGGATTTTGTGGTGCATTTGGCAGTTTTTAGTTCCTTATTGTAAAACGTCAACCCATGAACCCGTGATTGTGGACGTTTGTGGCCGATTGTGGGCAATTGTGGGCGTTTGTGGCCGATTGTGGGCGTTTGTGGGTATTTGTGGGCGATTGTGTGCGATGGTGGACGATTGTGGGCGATTGTGGTATTCTGGGTGGAATTACCGTCATGATCACGCATTGAATGAACTGTCTCAGCTTTCAGAACCGTTGGAATTTTTCAAACTGTTGAGGATTTTTTTTAGATCTTTATTGACAATTCAATATTGAAACAAATTTGAGTGCAGCATTCATAAAAATGTTTATGATAAATGGTTTTCCTCAAACGATCAAACTGCGTAAAAAATGCTCAAGACTGTTATGAGGAAATACACAAAATACTGTAAACCAATAAAATAACACCAATAATAATGACATGATGGTCTGTTAGTTAGAAGTAAGGCATTTAAATCTTCCTAACATTGTAATTATTTTTAACAGTTTCCGATTACTCATTTTTATTTTTTCTACAGTGTAAATAGAGTCTCTCTCTTTATAAAAGTATCATAGGGAGACCTTTTCTAACCACTTTCTCTTGTGCATATAATAATTTCTCAAAATGTTCATTAGATTGTCAATAAAGATAAAAGAAAACTGTTGAGGATTTACGGCGGTCCAATGTTCACTTAAGCAAGCGTGTTGTACAGTGAAAACTCATAACACCGTTCACCCTTCAGGCTAAGTTTTACGTATTTTTCTGCCGTTTTTAGATGACTGGAAAACCGCGACTTTATCTGGTAAAACACTGGAATCTAATCAATTGCAAAAGCAGATAAAGGCAGGTTTGACAAATTGTTTTTTACAAAATCAGTTTGAAACAGTCTTTGGTCCCTGTTTGTCAGCTGTCTAGCAGAATGTGACGTTACTGAGCCCCCACACCTCCAAACATGGGAAAAGGGTGGGACAAAGAAGATCAAGCTGGAGCTCATTCAGTGAGAGCATTCTGGAGCAGAAAGTTAGACAGGTAGATCCTGTTGTATCAAAGACCACATCCCTGTTTGTGACCAACTGAGACTAAAGAAAAACCCCACATTTTGTTTCTGAATTCCAAACCAAACTACCAGAAATGCAATTGACCAGCAGAGTCTGGATGTAGAGGGAGAAAGAAAATGTTGACTCCCATGTAAAGAAGCCAGAAAATCCACCAAATATAATGGGCATCCATTCATCCATCGTTCCATTGATCCATCCATCATCCATCCATCCATCCTCCACCCATCATTCATCCGTCCATCCACCCATTCATCCATCCATCATCCATCCATCCATCATGCATCCATCCATTCTTCCATCATCCATCAATCCATCCATCATCCATCAATCCATCCATCATCCATCCATCATCCATCCATCCATCCACCATTCATCCACCATCCATCCATCCATCCATCATCCATCCATCCATCCATCCATCCATCATTCATCCGTCCATCCACCCATTCATCCATCCATCATCCATCCATCCATCATTCTTCCATCATCCATCAATCCATCCATCATCCATCATCCATCCATCCATCCATCATCCATCCATCATCCATCCATCCATCCATCCATCATTCATCCGTCCATCCACCCATTCATCCATCCATCATCCATCAATCCATCCATCATCCATCATCCATCCATCCATCATCCATCCATCCATTCTTCCATCATCCATCAATCCATCCATCATCCATCAATCCATCCATCATCCATCCATCATCCATCCATCCATCCACCATTCATCCACCATCCATCCATCATCCATCCATCCATCCATCCATCCATCCATCATTCATCCGTCCATTCATCCATCAATCCATCCATCATCCATCCATCCATCCATCCACCCATCCAAAGGGTGGTTGTGGTGCAGTGTTAGGACGGTCAACCTCCAATCGGAAGGTTGTGGGTTCTATTCCCGCCATGTGTCAAAGTGTCTTTGGACAAGACACTGAACCCCACCTTGGTTCTGGTGGAAGGTTGGCACCAGTGTTCGATATGTGTGAATGAGTCTGTGACTGTAAAGTGCTTCCTTTGAGGAAGGTAAAAAGTTCTATACGCCATTTACCATTCTTTACCTCCATCCATCTAAAAGGTACAGGTTTTTTTGTTTTAATTCAAGTGTTTTGATGCTCTTGAAGCTCCATCTCGTGTGTATTTAAGGGTGTTTGGTTTGTGTTTCTTGCAGGGGGTGGACTCAACTAAATTCTGCTATATAAGACAATAGTTCATGTAGCCACACCCCTTTTTCTTTTTTTATTAGTTCATTTTTAACATTAGGGTTCATGTTACCCCTAACCCTTTCTCCAGCAGTAGCAGGGATAGGCTCCAGCAACCTTGTGAGCCACAAAGGTGTGTGTGTGTGTGTGTGGGGGGGGGGGGGGGTTAGAGAATGGACGGATGGGGAACTGTAAAGATCATTAAAATACTTTTTTTGAGCTTAATCTTGACCCTACATGCATTACTCATGATGAATGATAATGATACACTCAAATAAACTAAAACAAGACAACATTATGGAATTTTCTGCAGAATGTCAGTGATTTTAGTGAAGTGGGGGCACTCAGCACACAGCAAAGAAATGCTAACAACTTCTTTCAAAATGTGGTGTGTTGTGGTCTGGTAATAGTCTGCAGTTCCAGAAGTTCAGCATGCATGCTGCTGTATGATGGTTGAAGCTTATGGACCCACGTATCCCTGAAGAGTCTGTGGGCCGGCTGCTCAGATCTCTGACATGTCATCAGCTCTACCTCCTGTGCTGTTCCTTTGTTCAAGGAATTTTTGGGAGAGACTCTTTCACTGAAGTTACAGCTTGGGGAGTAAAGACATAGGAGCTTTGGTAATTGGTGGCATCGCAACAATTAATAAAAGATTGTTCCCTTTGTCATTAAAAAGAAATCATCTCGACCCAGCATGCAAGAAGACTAACAGAAAAAGACAAACACATTGAAATGAATTTGCTTTTGTTATTGCCCAGTTTCCACAATGATCACTCTGTTAGTTTGTTCCTTTACCTACTGGATCCTGATTCCCTCCTTTTTAATCTTCTGTCCCACAATCTGAATTTCTACTTTCTCCGTGCACCTTTGGATAAAAAGGTGCATCTTTATATGTCACCCCCTAACCCTATAACCCTTACCCTCACCCACCCCTAACCCTAAGGGTGAGTTAGGGGTTGGTTGGGGTTCAGGTTGGATTTTTCAGATCATCCGGCAGCATTTATTCTTTGAGTAACTAACTACTCCAAACTAACATGTTGAGACAAAAACACTACACCAGTTATCATGTTGAGGACATTTTTCTTTGCTCTGACTTAGGAGTTGAATTGTTAGTTTAAAAGTTCTTATTTTCCGTCTCTGCTTTGAATGGGATGTGGGCGGGGCCAACAAAAGCACCCGCTGCTTATTTAGGAGTTTATATAAAGGAAGGGACAATGTGCAAAAAGAACATTGATCACGTAAACCTTGAAAATATGTAGAGCAGCAGGTTAAACACAAAACCAACAGGGAGGAGAGAATCTAAAGAGAGCGTGCCCTTATTTCTCCAAAAAGGGATTAAATGAGTCACTGCTTTGTTTTTCGTTTTGTTACTAAATGGGTCGAGACATCAACTACATGCTTTTATTGTGAAGTTTAATACCATTTCTTTTTTTGCATTGTTTTGCAAACTCTAAACAAAAGCACTGAATGTAATAATTGTTATTTTATATTGAAATGTAACGTGTTGGCACCAGGCTTAACGTTAGGCCCAAACTGGGACAGACAGCTTGAAAGTCTGTCATGTTCATATACATTTGTGCATTTTCATGCAGTTTAATGGGAACTTGCGAATATATTGTTTTGTTTCTGACTCATAACTGCAGAGCATCTAAACCGGTTGGATCAGTTAACAATATCCAGAAATTCATATTCCTACATTCTTTTTTAATTCTTGCCTATTTGGAATTTATGTTTTAATAATCACAACTTTGTGTTTAAAATAAGCAGAGCTATGGGAATAAACACGATATAATCTGTCAAACCAAAGAGTTCATTCAGTTCATTTTGGGTTATTAGAATCCTCATTTTGTATTTTATATTTTGTCTTAGAAAAAACTCAAATTTTAAATAATTTGCTTACATTTTACAGTTTTCCGGACCTTCTTTTGTGTCTTCTCAAACTATTTGAAAATGTTGTAGTCCAAGATGTTTTGAAGTTTAGAATAATTCACAGTCTTAAAAAAAAAAATACTATTGAAAGCTCCAAACTCTGGCATGATATCAAAGCGTTTCCTTTCTTCACACAGTGCACACATGCTGCATTCCTCACTATACTTAAGTCCTAATGATAAAACAGATGAAATAAAGGAGAAAAACATCACACTCAGTCTGCTATGAGATAAGATTAAATGTATTTCTTCAACGGAGATATCCGAGATGGAAGTGGATTATATAGAGAAATATGACTGAATTAAATCAGAACTAGTAGGCGTTATTGTTAGGCACAGAACATTGCAGGGTTTAAATATATATAGGCTCAGCGTGGCCCTCAGGCAGAGGATAGCACAATCTCCTCTCCTCTTGTTTCTGCAAATGGACTTAAAAACACAAAAAAACACACACATATTCTCACACAAAAACAGCCTTCCAGGACAACAAAGCCTGTGTTTTTATATATCAGATGGAGTCTCTCCCGGTTCCTCTGTCGTCCCACTTCTTCCTTGGAGCGGGTGCACAGAGGGCTGCCAGGCCACATCAATCCCAGAGCGAGCCGGCGTCTTGACGGGAAGAAGCAGAGAGTAGAGATTTGGTGCATAAACATGTTCTTAAAGAGGAAAAACAAAATGGCTAAAGCGAGTTAGGAAAGGGGAAGGGAGCCAAATCCCCCCATTCAGCCTCAGACCCAAGGAGGCAACATCTTGACAGCTTTGAAGAGGGGGGGGTGTTTGTTGGATGGGGGGTTGAGAGATAGAGGCAGCAAACCAACAACTGGGGATAAAAGCGGCGCTCAAGGGGTTTAAAATCGACATGCTGCTATATTTTCATAATTTTTTTGTTTACCTATTTAAAGAATTATTCTGATAAAAAAAATGGTGTTTTAGTGTTTTAAAAATGTTTTGTTGCATTTTTTGGATTATGGAGGACATTTTTTTTTAAGAAAAATGAAGATTTAAGATGCATCTCTGAATGTTTCTTTTTAAACCATAACTCAAGAGCAGATGGAGAAATGCAAAAGAGCGTATTTGTCAGGTAAAGACTACTCTGGGCGGGGCCACAAGCTCCATGCTCCGCCCCATTCTGATGTGGACAAACAGATCCACGAATGTCTTCGTTCTCCTCGTCTGAGCTGGAATCTGGAACTCTCTCCATTTTTGCAGCAGTGCTAAATGTTTGGTTGGGGGGGGGAGGCTGTAAGGTAGCAGAAGAGAACCTAAACAGATAACGGGAAGTGGGGCGGGGTTGCTCAACCCCAACAGTCCCGTCCAGAACGTATAGGTTTCTAATGAACTCCTGCAGCTCTGCAAAAACAGATTTCTTAGAGCGCTGGTCCCCGACCTTTTTCAGGCCGCAGTTTAATGTCAGACAATATTTCAATGAACCGGTCTGAAGTTGGCGTGTAATACTTTTTAGCCTCCAGTTTCCGAAAAAACAATTTTTCACATTAAAAGGCGATAACAAGAAATTTAGTTTAAAAATAAAATATTCCAAACTTTTTTTTCTTTTCTGTTTGACGAGGATTCTGTGAAGTAACTTGTTGATTTGTGGAAGTTGTTTCTGATTTGTAAAAAATTCCATCAAAGTCTCAGTTTCGTATTTTTCCATAGAACGCCATTATAACACTGATGAGTCGACCCAGGCTCAGATCATCTTTCAGACCAAAAAGGTTTTTCATATTTTGTTTTTACATAAATTCATGGTGTTTTTCTTACAACAGACTGAAGAAGCTGATCAGGAAGGCGGGTTCTGTGATTGGCTGAAAACAGGAAACCTTTGAAGCAGCGATGAAGAGGAGGTCACTGAACCAGCTGTCATCCATCATGGAGACCGTCCTGTCCACCTGGTTCTGGACAAACAGCAGAGCTCCTTCTGTAGGAGGCTCAGACAGCGCCGCTCTAAAACTGTCTGATACCGGAAATCCTTCCTACCCAACACAAGAACACTTTACAACCACTCACTGTGGAACAGATAACTGTTGGAAATAGTTTGTAAATTATTCTTATTATATCACCTCATTTGTTTACATGTACTTTGTTTTTATTTTATTCTATTTTCTTTTTATGATTACAATGCTGCTATGGTAACAGATTTCTCATGTGTGCGATCAATAAAGTATTTCTGATTTGTATTACAGGAACATTTTCTGTGCTAAAGTTTGTTAGCTGCTGCCTGATTCAGCCTTAACCTCCATTCTACAAGTTTCCTCAGAAACATCTTCAGCAGGTCGGGAACGTTATTTGATAGAATTAGTGCTGCACGATGTGAGGAAAACTCACGATATATGATATTAGTGATCTATACTGTGATGATGGTTTAAATTGCTAAATAGAAACAAATAGCAAAACAACCAAAAACATAATTTCCATATTTGTTTATATTTCCATTTCACTGCAACTGTTTAATTTAAATGAGTCAACATACTTTTAATTAATTGAATGAAACTAGTCGACATAGGAGGCGAACATCAAACATAAAAGAGCTTCATCCTGTTGGTCAAATGCATAAATGGATTTATTTAATTAGCTAAATACTTCAAGCTGCCATAAGATTGTTTTCGCACATTCAGAGTAACCATTTGTTGCGTTTTTTGCCATCTTTTGCAACATGCATATTGCACAGCTTGATATCGCGATAATAATACATTTGCAATTTATTATGCAGGCTTAAATTCAATTTTAATTCTCTGTCAAATGTTTGCACCTGGTTTAAACTTAGACTTTGTGATGAAAATGAAGACATCAAAGTGGATGCGAACAACCGGATGCTAACAACCAGACGCTAACAACCAGATGCTAACAACCAGATGCTAACAACCAGACGCTAACAACCAGATGCTAACAACCAGATGCTAACAACCAGATGCTAACAACCAGATGCTAACAACCAGACGCTGACAACCAGATGCTAACAACCAGATGCTAACAACCAGATGCTAACAACCAGATGCTAACAACCAGACGCTAACAACCAGATGCTAACAACCAGATGCTAGCAACCAGACGCTAACAACCAGATGCTAACAACCAGATGCTAGCAACCAGACGCTAACAACCAGATGCTAACAACCAGATGCTAACAACCAGACGCTAACAACCAGATGCTAACAACCAGATGCTAGCAACCAGACGCTAACAACCAGATGCTAACAACCAGATGCTAACAACCAGATGCTAACAACCAGATGCTAACAACCAGATGCTAACAACCAGATGCTAGCAACCAGACGCTAACAACCAGACGCTAACAACCAGATGCTAACAACCAGATGCTAACAACCAGATGCTAGCAACCAGACGCTAACAACCAGATGCTAACAACCAGATGCTAACAACCAGACGCTAACAACCAGATGCTAACAACCAGATGCTAGCAACCAGACGCTAACAACCAGATGCTAACAACCAGATGCTAACAACCAGATGCTAACAACCAGATGCTAACAACCAGATGCTAACAACCAGATGCTAACAACCAGATGCTAGCAACCAGACGCTAACAACCAGACGCTAACAACCAGATGCTAACAACCAGATGCTAGCAACCAGACGCTAACAACCAGACGCTAACTTTAGCTGCGACCGACTTTTAAGGAGTGACGGATAAAAAAGCAAAGTAAAATGCTTCAACTGTTGTAAAACTGGTATTTTATAGATATATTGATTGCTGTGACTCTGTGGTGTCTGCATCTTCATTTTCTGCGTGGAATCGTTCAGGAACTAGTCGCCGCGTCTCAGGCAGAGCGGCTTCTGGTGCTTTTGAACCTCTGTCGACGTCGAGGAAAGCAGCTTTTATTTTTTTGAAGTCCAACACCCTTATTTGGTTACTCCCTGGGTCTTTTCTCCCCAAACAAACTAAACTTTGGTTTTCATTCGCTTTTTAGCTTTGAGCTTCTAACATAGCGATGCGAGCAGCTGCTTAAAGTCACGTGACGCGTTCAGACAGACGGATGTAATGAACAGAATCAGGGAGTTTTCCACAATAAAACTTCCTTCAGTATCGAAAATTAAACCAAATGGAAATAATCAAAGTTAGTGTCTGCATCTTTTTTCTGTCTACAGCCCGATACCAAATGGCCCACAGACTGGTACCGGTCGTTTTCCTTTTGGCTAGAAATGCCATAAATAATTAGAAACCACTGAGAACCCTTTTAAAACAGATCCAAAGATGATCGGAGGGGTAATGTAGGAATTTAGGTTCTGCGATCCCCATGATGAAGTTGGCAGTTTGAGTGCAGCCACTAATATAGATCAGCAGCTTTCGTGTAATTTATCAACATTACCTATGAGTAGCCATGCTAGAGTTCACCTACGTGTCCTTAAATGAACAAAAACTAAAACATTTTAATAATATGAATGGTTGGCTCATTCTAAGTATCATGTTGCAGAAAAATGATGGATGTCTGCATCTGTTGGTGTGTTTCCTGGTCTTTGAGATCTCTCTTCACTGTTAGCTGCTGATTAGCTGGATCAGTTGTTTCCACATTCTGGTTAACAGAACACAAATAGAGGCGGAACAGAGTGAGGTGAGACTTTCATTACACATGACTGCAAAAAAACAAAAAGAAAACAGCTTTTAAATATTCACACATATACACTACAAGAACGTCAAAAGAGCAGGTTTACAAATGAAGAGAACATCACCCCCCCCCCCCCCCCCCCCTCACGACTATTGTGATTATAAAGGAAGGCAAAAAACTCCAAAGGTTTTTAAAATCGTCCTTTCATTTATTTTTGCTGTGAAGTTGTACTTCTTCATACGAATTGATAAGAAAATTTCCCTTTCGGAAACCAGCCCTCTAGTTGTCATTGGAGGAACTACAACATTACCGATTGACTTTAATTTCCCCAGAAAAGGAGGGGGCTTGGATTAATTCATTGAATCTATGCAAACCGTACTGAGCGAGTGTGACGTCACCCAAAGAAAATGGTTTCATTCTGGGGCCTCTGCTGGTCGCTGGTGTCCGCCTTACCAGTCAGGTGGTCGTTTTTTGCTGGTTCAGCCTCCTGCCTTTGCTGTGGGATTAAGGTACACTCTAAGAAGCACACATTTATTCAAGCCTACGGCTTATTCACTTTTGCAAAAATATGGGCATGGGTATTGTTTTTACACCCCTCTCCAAGCATATTGGTAATGCAGATCTAGTGTGTGTGTTTCTGTGTGTATACGTCTTGTGAGATAAATCTTCCATCATAGAATATGAATATTCTCAAAACTTGTAAATAGTTGTGTGCAGACTATTTGTTGATGTGTGAACCAAGTCATGCAATTTACAGATGACACTCTCATGTTTTGACTTTGTATTATCAACTGCCCCCTCCCCCATTCTAATGCCTTACCCCCATCTCTAACATCCGACTCTATTTCTTTCTCTCATCTTTTCTTCCGTCCTGTCCAAAAAGGAATGCATACAAAATGATTATCATAAATAAAGCTTAGCCTCAAATACAAAAGGGGTTTAAACAAATACAGATATACTCTGTTTGTCTGAAGATCCATAAACCCGTGCTGTAAGTCCACACCCCACTTGGAAGTGTACCCAGGAGGAGCTGTGAATAAAACTGTTTCACATGTTTGATGTGAAAACACATACTTTTATTAAAGCGTCCAACTGATAAGTTTGTAGCTTGAATAGCTTGAAATACAGAAAAAATATTATTTAAAAAAATGAGGATTATCAAAAACATATCCAAATAGAGGTCGCAGAGCAAGAATGGTTCCTCTGACTAATATAACGACTATCTAAAAGCTGTTTATGTCTCTATAGAAGTCGATGGGATTTTGGCTTCTTGGAACCAGCAGGTACTTCCTGTTTGGAACATAAGGAGGGAGGGGCCACTCAGTCCAGTTCACTAATGGTTTCACCAAATTGCACAGATCAAAACAGACCACTGACCTCTGAGATTACCTTTTTTTTTAAATTTTCTTTGGACCACACTGAAGGACTAAAAAGCCTCTTGTTAAAGAAAAATCCATAATGGTCGGCACAGTATCTGTGTTGTTTGTGGTTATTTTAAGCCTCAGACAAAACATAGGGTTAGTTTTTGCATTGTGAAAGAAAAATGATGTGTTTTATGTAGTAGCCCTACTTTCCTGAAACACAATTGGTTTAATGCCAAGCTACATTGGTTGAAACCATTTGTGAGATTTTCTTCTCTCAGGTGTTTTTTTTCTTTTTCAACAGATTAAACTGATTCGAGGATCGATTGATGCTGCAAAGAATGATATTTTCTAGAAATTCTTCACCTTCCGTTACTTTCAGGACATGTATGATTGCAGTGGTGGCTGTTTTCAAGATATACATATATACATGTGTATTATTGCAAATGATTAACAACTTATTTTATCTTCCCGGGTCAGTTTTTCATTAACCCTACTGTGACAGAGACTCTTTTATTCAGTCCTTGTATTGTGTGCTGCAGCCGCGGTCTCTCCATCACAGCACTGCAGATTACTAATAAATGCGTGACACCAGAAACACTCCATTCTCTCTCAGCCATAATTAACTGACTTGATGTTTTCAAGGAGAGGAGCTAATTAGGAATGAGTTAAGATTTATACAAAGAGTGCAGATTGGTAATTACATTTTTTCCCCACACAGCCATTGTTGCCGGTGAGGAAAGCAGCTTGTTTACACGGCATTGTTTGTCGCAGCGGTTGCAGCAGCAGGGTGCACTTAGGGGGCACAGCAGGGAAAGGTCTTCATCATATTACATGTGCCCAGAAGAAGCAGAAAATACTCTGATTACATGGAACCAGATGAAAGGATGACCTCAGATAAAGAAAAAAAGTTTTTCCGCTATAGCGTTGTGAAGGAAACCAAACAACTTCTGTGCATTTTGTTCTCTTCAAGGTTGTCTGTTGGAGCTTGATGCTGCCATTGTCAGCTAAGAGGCTGCTGCATATTCCCAAAGGGTGATTAGTCCACCGCAGAAACACATCTCTACAAACAAAATTCAACAGGATGGTTGAGGATCTCCAATTGAGCCAACCTGGTTAAACTGACAGCCAAGTGTGCAAACTGACTTTACTTTGTATGAGCGCGTGCAATTGAATGGTTCTGTTCCCCTGTAAAGCTATATTCACATCGAACGCGACTGTGTCCAGTTTCAGTAGCTGCGTTCACACGGACAAAGTAATCAGAAAGAACGCCTGATCAGATTAAAAAAGCCTCATTTCAACCCACCGTTCAGAATACTCTGCCCTGATCAGACTCATTCAGATCAATATTTCCTTCTGATGGAGATCGGTGGTTATGCCGATGGTTGATCTGATCGTGGTGCATGTTTTTTTTAGCTAACTAACTACAGAAGTAGGATGGTGTGTCGTATCGGCCATGGACTTCAAAATAGTCCACTCGGTCATGTTAGTCAAAGAATTAAGTGACCCAGTAGTCCAGCAAAAAGAGCTTTGGGGCCAAATTGCTTGGGTGCAGAACAGATCACTTAACAATACTCCTTAATTCAAAGCTATATCCTGTACAGAAATAGGGGTTGATTCATCCTATCCATACATTTAATTGTTTTCTGTACATATTTTGATTAGATTTACAGCATTTTTTACCACTCAAAGGCTACTACAACTTCATTGTAGTATTATGTACAATGCCAATAAAGGATTCTGATTCTGACGTGGCATGGGGCAAAGATAGGGTACACTTTGGACTGGTTACCAGACAAGGACACTGGTGCAAAAGTTTCATTACAGAAAACAACAAAAACATTTCATCTAAATGGCCAAAAACATGACCCTTTTGACTACAAACATGGACTAAAACTCAAATATAAAGTCATAATCAGCTGAAGTTCAAAGCAGATATCAACAGTCAAAGTCAAATTTCTGAACAACACTCATTCAACGTGCTCGACACAACACAACCAAAAACCAAATCAAAGTCTATGTCACTGAAAACATAAAATCCTAATTGAGTCTGTAACAAGTTTACCTTCAAATTTCCTTCACAGATTACCCGGCATCACTGAACCAACAACACTCTGGTAAAATTGGCAGAGACGGCAGTAAATGTTTGGGTCTCCTTCTGTCCGGTTGACCATTTATCCATTGGGCTCACCAGCCGCTGCAGGGATTGATGGGTTGGAGGATTGCAAAATAGAGACACAGAGATAAAGAGGGAGCCCTGCTTGTAGCTGTAAATGAATACACACATGTGCACATACATCCCACTGTATGTGGTTGCAAGTACCATTCCACAAATGTGTGTGTGTGTGTGTGTGTGTGTGTGTGCGCGGACGGCAGCGTCCTGAGCCCCTGCTTGTGTTCAGAGAGCCCTGGCAGTGAGAGATAGCGGTTCTATCTTAATGGCTTCTACCGCCTGCCACTCAGTCTTCACACAGAGTCCTCTGCCTGCACGCGGCTTCCCACGATAAAGCCACTTCACAGGGGCTTGTGCCTCTCCACGCCGGTTGTTCCTCTCTTCTCTTAGAGGATGTGGGGGCGGGGGGTGCCAGAGGTATTGATACAGGCACCTGGCCTCAGACAGAGACTGAGCTTGAAAAGACAGGTGGAGAGCAACGGTAGAATTTACACAAGACGGCTGATGTTTTCAAAAAAGAGACTTTTGGGACATGAATGGAATTTGAATTTACTCTCCTTGTCTGAGACAATGCGTTTGAATCCCTCACGCTCATTTCAAACCATATTGGCTTAGATAGGAAGACAACTGGTGTCAGTTTTACCCCAATATGTGCATTTGTTCAACTTTTACTTTGTAATAAAACTAAAATATATAAATATTTTTACACTATTTTATGTCTTCTTCTTGAGCAAATCATTGCAGATCGTGTCATAATGCTTTATGTTTACTAAAGTGTAACGATCAAACCTCGACTTTCACAACTTTTCGAAGGCTTAGCTTCCCATTTCTAATGATCACTTTTCCCTCAGATGCTGTTCTCAACAGTTAAGGAAATCGTACCCTCCTAATAACCAAGGCCACTGCACCGGCTGCGTTAGCATCTTAGCATCATTAAGCTCATTGACGGAGCTAGCATGAGTGTTATTATTTATCCACTGTATCAAATTTGATCCACACATTGTTTAACTTGCCTTAAATGTATTATACAGTAATTATCAACAACATTTGCATTCTTTCAATACAGCAAGTAGACATTTAAAAAAGCAAAGAATGATGACAGATGATTTATTCTCACCATAAAGTTTAAAAATTAGCTTAGCATTTCCCGCCAAAAGTGTTTTTGGGATTTCATGAAAGAAGCCATTTTGAAATGAGCAAGAAAAGCCCCTCTACTGCCTCTAGTGGAATGATGATGCACTACAAGACAGAAAACATGGTCCAAATTCTATACAATGGAGTTTTTTTTTAAAGTTTGGATCATGCTAAGGAGATAGGAGTCTCAGAAATGTGTCTTTCAAATATGATCCAAAGGTTGTAGCCTAAGTGCGTACTGCTAAGTTTGAATGACACCAGAACTTGTTGGACGCTAAAGTAATGTGGTTTTTGCTGTAAGATACAGGGGAAGGTTTCTTGCTTGGTTTGTTCTTGTTTGTTTCAGTCAGCAGTGGATGCAGTTTATTTTTCCAGGATAAGCGCTACGGAGATTGTGTTCAGTTGCGTTACTAACTTTGAAATTTTTTAACTCTGTTAGCATAAATCAATGTGTGATGATGAGGCGGGATAAAGGGAGCTTTGCTTTGTCAGTATCTTGCTCCAAAGGTTTAAAGAAACATCCTAATTCCAGTTTATTTTCTGTCAATTCTTTAATAATGTGGGCTTTCCAAGGTAAAGCAACATCCTAAGTCATGAGGTAGGCAAAAACAAAAATGAACTTGTTCTGACCCTGAAAAACTCCACAAATGAAAATTTAAGAAAACTTTGGTACTGATTTGTCCTAAAACGTCAATCTAAAGCAACATTTCAGAAACGTTACCTCATGCTTTACGGTTTTAAATGCAATTTTTTTTCTTTTAGATACTACCTTGATCTATTACAGAAAATGCCTCTTGTGGCCAAAAAACCAGCAATCTGCCACATCGAGTTTGCATGTTTGTATCCTCAGATTTGCATCATATGGAGATTTCCAAACATTTTAGGAAGTGTGCTGCTCTTGAGTTCCTGGTTTGGGGATTAGGAGTGTTTCCTTGCGTTTTGCATATTGTCGCTCCCTGATGCTGTGAGCTGTTAGAGCCCTATCAACAGTGTCATTGTAATAGTCTGTGTGTGTCCTGCCAGCACATTTACGTTCTCATTTCTCCTCAGTTCACAAATAATTTAGTGTTGTATGAATATTTTTCCAGCCCCTCCTGTGAATTATTTCCCTGTTACTACACTCTCAGCTTTGGCACCACTTTTCTGTCCTCATATATTCCTCCTTTCTTGTTGCGTGACATCTACTAAAAGAATTCCTGAACACTTCCATTCATTGTTTTGCATTTTCCTCTCCATCCGCAGTTTCGTGCATTTCCGTACAGAAAGCCCGAGCTTCACGCCGACCTCCTGCTGGTCTTCAAACGAGGGGTCAAGTTGGGAAAGAGGTGCATCCAGGTCAGCGCTGCTCCGTTATGTGGGCCGGTGGCCGTCGACCGGGACGCATAATGGAGAAATTAAGTTTCTGTAATTCGCAAATGAGGTTATCATTGGTTTTGCTGATGTTTACAGGGTCGAGGAGAAATGCGGTGTTCAGTAGGGGCCCAATTTAGTCGGGAATGCAATTAGATTTAGCCATTCCAGTGTATTCCCTCCATTTGACCATGAATTAGATTAGGTGAATAGAAAACTAATGCCGCTGATTGTTGTTGGAGCTGAAATGTTCATATAACACAGAGCAGAGGGCTTGGCGCTCATGTGTGCCTCATCCTTGTGTTTGTCAAATGATGTCAAACTTCTGAGGCTGTCAGGTCCAGAATATTTGATCTGAAGACGTGTCTGTTTGTTTATAGCGTTTGCTGATTGGTTTATCTTTGAGCATCTGTGAAACAGATTTTGTTTTTTCTGCATTAAATTCCCATTTAAAGTTGAGTTTTTTATATTCTAGTAGTCTGTACAAACGTCATTAAATGTTGGTCACTACTTCAATGAGAGAGAGTTCTGTCTAAATCAAATTTGCACTTTTGCCATTTGCTGCAAACTATTAAATTTGTGCTTTACTAATAGCAGAAGACAGTTTCATTTTTTTTTTCATTATTGTCTTTTAAAGTTTGGTTAACAAAACACAGCTGAGAAGAATTGATCTAAATCTATTTGGACAGAGATTAGGGACAAAATCTACTCTTCTATTACGTCAGGAAAAAGTCCCAAATGTAAGAATATTTGTGAGAACGCTGCAGAACAAAAATAACTCCACAAAAGATTAGTTTAAAAAAGCTTTTCTTGTTCGTTTGATTTATGTATTTACAACTATGAAAATACATTAAAACAATGCAATATTAATAAGGAATACAGTTGATCACTCAAATGCAGCACTGGTCAGTGATAAACTCAAGAGAACCGTTGCTGTCCGTTATCATCGCTGTACTTAAACAGAGACGACGTGTTTGATACCAGGCTGTACACAGGAGAACTAGTCATAGTAGCGTTCCATGGGACACTGCTCTCTTTGAAGCCATCCCCCAGTGGTGGCTTGAGGAACTGCAACATTTGGAATATTGGGATTTATTTCAAAACTCTTATCTGTGACATAAACAGCTGATAACTTTGGCATGCAGAGACTGAAAGCATCTTTTAAATTCTTCTGCTTTTGGTTTTGGCGGTGAAGGGTTCTCGTCCTTCAGGTGGCGTTAAGCCATAAATTCTGGACTCAAACCCTTTCTTGGAATGTTTTGCGGCTCATCCAAGCAGCTTCATCAGACTGATGCTGTTTTTGCTTTTGGTTCTGTTTTTGGCTAAAGTTTTTCATTCTGTATTTTCCACTTTCAATGATCCTACTGATTATCTGTGCGACCCTGAGCTCCTCATCCGTCCATGCTCTTAGCCTGCTCTATCTCTCTCTGTTGATAGAATGTTGCTGGAGCCTATCCCAGCCACGGTTGAGCAAAATGAGGACTGTGGGTGGAGACCGGAGAGCCTGAAGAAAACCCACACATGTACCAGTAGAACATGCAAACTCTACATAGAGGTCCCACTTGGGATTTGAACCAGCGCGTTCTTCCCATGTAGTTAGAGCGCTAACCACTACACCATTGTCCTCCTCTGAATTCTTTCAGAGCTAAATGTGGCTTATAAAGATTAAATCTGGGTCACCAGACGGTGTTTTTCAAAGGTCACAGAACACAATATGATGACAAAAACTATCTGGTGTCCACTGGTGAACCATATTTCTGTTATTGTCTGCTAAATAATCGTCACAGATTTCTCTTTTTCCTTCAGACACTTTGCTCCAAACGCGTCTAAACTGTTGACCTTTCATAAAGGTTTTATGAGAGGAAACGACCTCCTCATCTTTCTGCCTTACAGGGAAGAAGTAAAATCGACTGTTTCTGTCCCTCCTGACGTGCCGTGAAAATTCACCAAAAAGTTTGTGTTTATAGCAGTCTGTGTTGAGAGCAACCAGCGTGCACGGTGTGAGGCTGCAGAGTGTACCGTCAGCACCGACAGCCCTCCTCTCAGCTTCTCCTTCCTGTCTGTGTGTGTGCAGCGCCGTCTGTGTTAAAGTATCACCAAAGTGGCAGACTGTCAGTTCTGCTTTTCTCCCCGCTCTGCAGAACAATAGCTGGATTGGCCGTATGTGTGACACACAGACCACACACCCTTAATAGTGACTGACAGCACTAAGGGTGGAAAGCAGCATGCACCGCAGACACACACACACACACACACACACGGACTGCACACTTACCTGAGGACACGAAGGGCGTGGTAGGCCGGTGGAGATTTTCAGTCAAGCTGCATAAAGCTGTGCGCCCGTGTGCGTTTGTGCACGGGTTCAGCTGTGCGACTGAGCGTCAGCATATGTTCGCCCGATAGTGCTCAGCTGTCTCCTCGAAACAAAGCAGTTTAGTGTTGAAGAATCCAAAGCTAAACAAAAAAGAAAGGGAGAAAACCCGTTTGGCTTTTCCTTTGTCTCCGGTCTCATTTGTTGTGGCAGACCATGGAGGAGAAGCCTCTGACGGGCTCAGATACCTACGGTGCTCCGAGACATCTCTCTGGAATTGTAAAGCTGTGCTCACTGCGCCCTCAGTAACGCGTGTTGAAGCGACTGCTTTCAATGAAAAGTCTATGTAAACCTGTGTTTTGGGGATTCTGCGTTCAAAACTCCCTCATTCAAGCGTAGCTTGGCAAATTTCTACTATGTCTAAAACATCCATCTATTGAACTCGCTTTAAGAGTTAAACCAGGTCAAACTTTGACCAATCAGGGACTCAGATTTGGTGGTGACGCATGGATGGTGTCCCTTTTAACTCATAGAAGGGCGAACCTTTTCAAAATTGATCACCAAGCAGAAATGTGGTGGAATTCTAGGACGCCAAGTCTTTGAAATGTCTGAATCAAACTGTGACAGAAGATTCACAAGATGTTCACCGCTTCAACGACTCACACCTAGCCTCTTCCAACTGTAGGTGGCGGATAGATAGTAGAAAAAAGGGGGGCCCTCCCTGCTATCCACTGTTAACACCAAGGGCTAAACGTATGTTAAAGGGCCTCCAGCGGGACAAAAAGGAATTCAGTCAGCCACCAATTGTGCAAATTTCATCGTCTGATTTGTAAAGAATTTATTTCTAAATTATGCTGGAAAATAAGTATTTGGTGAAAACCAAAAGTTCAACTCAATACTTTATTTACCTTTGGTTGGTAATGACAGCAATTGAATGTTTTCTGTATGTCTTCAAAAGGTTTTCACAAACTGTTGCTGGTGTTTTGGTCCATTCCTCCATCCAGATCTCCTCTACAGCAGTGATGTTTTGGTCCATTCCTCCATCCAGATCTCCTCTAGAGCAGAGATGTTTTGGTCCATTCCTCCATGCAGATCTCCTCTAGAGCAGAGATGTTTTGGTCCATTCCTCCATCCAGATCTCCTCTAGAGCAGAGATGTTTTGGTCCATTCCTCCATCCAGATCTCCTCTAGAGCAGAGATGTTTTGGTCCATTCCTCCATCCAGATCTCCTCTAGAGCAGAGATGTTTTGGTCCATTCCTCCATGCAGATCTCCTCTAGAGCAGTGGTGTTTTGGTCCATTCCTCCATGCAGATCTCCTCTAGAGCAGAGATGTTTTGGTCCATTCCTCCATCCAGATCTCCTCTAGAGCAGAGATGTTTTGGTCCATTCCTCCATCCAGATCTCCTCTAGAGCAGAGATGTTTTGGTCCATTCCTCCATCCAGATCTCCTCTAGAGCAGAGATGTTTTGGTCCATTCCTCCATGCAGATCTCCTCTAGAGCAGTGGTGTTTTGGTCCATTCCTCCATCCAGATCTCCTCTAGAGGAGTGATGTTTTGGTCCATTCCTCCATGCAGATCTCCTCTAGAGCAGAGATGTTTTGGTCCATTCCTCCATGCAGATCTCCTCTAGAGCAGAGATGTTTTGGTCCATTCCTCCATGCAGATCTCCTCTACAGAAGTGATGTTTGATCCATTCCTCCATGCAGATCTCCTCTAGAGCAGAGATGTTTTGGTCCATTCCTCCATGCAGATCTCCTCTAGAGCAGTGATGTTTTGGTCCATTCCTCCATGCAGATCTCCTCTAGAGCAGAGATGTTTTGGTCCATTCCTCCATCCAGATCTCCTCTAGAGCAGATATGTTTTGGTCCATTCCTCCATGCAGATCTCCTCTACAGCAGTGATGTTTTGGTCCATTCCTCCATGCAGATCTCCTCTAGAGCAGTGATGTTTTGGTCCATTCCTCCATGCAGATCTCCTCTAGAGCAGTGATGTTTTGGTCCATTCCTCCATGCAGATCTCCTCTAGAGCAGAGATGTTTTGGTCCATTCCTCCATGCAGATCTCCTCTACAGAAGTGATGTTTGATCCATTCCTCCATGCAGATCTCCTCTAGAGCAGAGATGTTTTGGTCCATTCCTCCATGCAGATCTCCTCTAGAGCAGTGATGTTTTGGTCCATTCCTCCATGCAGAGCTCCTCTAGAGGCAGTGATGTTTTGGTCCATTCCTCCATCCAGATCTCCTCTAGAGCAGTGATGTTTTGGTCCATTCCTCCATGCAGATCTCCTCTAGAGCAGTGATGTTTTGGTCCATTCCTCCATGCAGATCTCTCAGGTTTTCTACGTTGCAGCTACAATCTTTCTCAAACGACATCCTGATTCACCACAAATTGAATAAAGAAATACTCAGAAATGCAATTTTAAGCTGAATGTTCTTTATATTCTTTCTCCATCGTGAGAAAAAGAGCATGTTAAAAACACAATTTTCATCAGAGCTGATTTTTAAACACAGATGTGAAATGGTGTCTGATGTAAAGTGATGGAGATCAATGTCTTCAGATATGCTGATATTCATGCTTCTGCACCAAGACCATGACATTTATCTCAATTCTGCCTCGGAGAAGATGAATTCAGCTTCATTAGATCGGATATTTGGCCATAAGCCACGATGCGAGGAAGATTCTCGGCCTTACACACAGCGAGGTAATAACACACACAGGTCACATTCTAATACTGGTTAATGCATTGGAAATAACATTTAGATTTCACACAGGTCGCTGGAGCCAAAGCCTTTACGGTTAACTCTGTCATTCAGCCCTCCACCTCCACCACCAGCCATTCTCGTCTACAAAGACATAAAAGCCAAAAATAATTAAAGAGCTCGCTGAAAGGCTGACCCATTTGGTCTATAGTGTGGGGAATTCAACAGAAAGAACTCCAGTGCTTCAAACCCAGGATTCCCTATATTAATCTTGTTTCAAGGCTTGTTTCATGTCCACTGTTCTGCTATTTTATGCTGTTAGCATAGCCAATCGTGTGAACAGCGCCGTGTGAATCACAGCGGAGCTGAGAACAGCTTTGCTCTGTAACCCGCTGGAACCAAAGAAACAACACAAGTTAAGGGATTATGCACGGACGAGTCCGAGACATTTTTCAGGATGTGTATCTGAAGGTTTGCTGATGGCGACAGCCTTACTGCTAAACCCGCCCAGGATAAACAGTGGAGGGAAAACGTGTTTGTGTCCATTCAGATTTTGTTTGATACGTGTGTGTCTGAGTTCATGGAAGGAATTCAGAAACGGGACCGGCACAATTCCCCAGGTTTACTCCACCCGACTCTACAACCGTCCAAAAGCGACGCTTTGACCAAAGGTATGAAGTAGCTTTATAGCTCTGTTAGGTTATTAAATTAAAAGAAAAACACACAACCCTTAACATAACCCTTGAACACCCTTTAACTCCCCCCCCCTTAAACTTCACTTCAATGTCCAGTCAGTCACCAGCCCACTACCTGCACCTTGATCATCCTCAGTTTGCACTGTTTTGGGCACTGTTTGCACTACTTACTCTATTTATTTATTGTTCTGACCATTGTGTATTTAAAAAAAAAATTGTTGCTTACTGTTCTTCTGTTTTATGTTGCACACTTGCACCGAAGCAAATTCCTAGTCTGTGAAACTTCACCGAATATGGCAATAAACACTTCTTGAATCTTGAATCTTGAATCTTGAATCACACTTCTACCTCTACACTTCCTCTCTTCTCTATCTGTGATCATCATTTATCATTTAGTTATCCATGCCTCTGTTTGGTGCAGTGATTCATGTATTGTCCCTCTATCCCTCTCCCCTCCTGGGGAGTGGGAGTGCTTCCAGATTCCAGTTGGCCCATCCGTGCTCCTGTTCCTGACTGTGTACCTCGTCTCTGCTCCTGCTCCTACACCTGGCTGTGGTTCCTGTCTCCGGCTCGACTCGCGCCCCGGATTGTCCCCAACCCCGGCTGGATGAAGCTCGTCTGCTGGACTTTAAATATGTAGATGTAGAGTTAGATAAGTTAATTCTTCTCTATGAGTTCTGGTTAATCGCCTGTCCGTCCTGGGGGAGGATCCCTCCTTCATGTGGGCACCCTTGAGGTTTCTTCATTTTTTTCCGGAATCCGGTTTTTTAGGAGTTTTTCCTTACCGCGAAGGGGGGTCTAAGGGCAGGGATGCCAGTATAGCTTAGTCAGTTTGTTAGTTTATTTTAGTATTTTCCTATTGACTCTTTGTATTCATGATCCTTTTGAGTTCATGTTTTACTTCAAAGCCCATCGAGACGACTGTTGTTGTGATTTTGGGCTATACAAATAAAATTGAATTGAATTGAATTGAATCTTAAGCTTTGGAATGAGCTGCCCTCATCTTTAGTGGTTAGTGGGTCAAATTTGACCCGTGATTTTTAAGACTTGAAGAATAAACTAAAGTAGCAGAAATTAAGTTTTTTGATGATGATTATCATTCATTCCAGTACAAAAACACAAATAGTACTTTTTTACATACTTAAACTAGAAAACGGGTCAGTTTGACCCAAATACAAAATAATAGAAATAAATAGAAGGAGGGTCCAAGTTTAGCCTGTTTAGTTAGTTTAGTATTTTCCTATTGAATTCTATGTATTCATGATCCTTATGATTGTATGTTTATTTTGATTACTGAAGCCCATCGAGACGACTGTTGTTGTGATTTTGGGCTTTATAAATAAAGCTGAATGGAATTGAAATAGAAAATAATTACATTAAAGATCTGATTAAAAAAAATCCTTGTGGAAAACCTACTGCATTCTCTCCCCCACATCTAACTCATTCTGGCATGTCAGGTTGGGGGTTGGGGGGACAGTCAGGGGCGCGAGTCGAGCCGGAGACAGGAACCACAGCCAGGTGTAGGAGCAGGAGCAGAGACGAGGTACACAGTCAGGAACAGGAGCACGGATGGGCCAACTGGAGTCTGGAAGCACTCCCACTCCCCAGAGGGGAGAGGGAAAAGGGACAATACATGAATCACTGCACCAAACAGAGGCATGGAGAACTAAATGATGAATAATGATCAAAGATAGAGAAGAGAGGAGGGTAGAGGTAGATGAGAAAAGAGGACAGAGCCCCAGAGCACCATAGTTACCCCAGCTTCAACTTCTAGCAGCCTTTTAAAATAATAGTTATTGTTATTAAGTTTAATTTAAACAATTAACATTAAGTTAAATAATCTCTGAATACTAACTAGTCTGACAATAATCCTGTCCACAGAGGAATGTTTTCAGTCTAACTTTGAATGTAGAAACTGAATCTGCCTCTCTTCCATGAGCTGGGAGTTTATTCCATAAGACAGGGGCTTGGTGGCTAAACGCTCTACCTCCAACTGTACTTTTACTAATTCTAGGAACCACAAGCAGTCCTGCATTTAGTGAGTGAAGTGTTCTGATTGGATGGTAAGGGACTATGAGGTCCAGAAAGGTTCAGAAATGAGCTAGAATGACAGAAGGCTCTCCTGACCGTGTTGCTACAACGGCTTTTAATAAAAACTAGCCAATCACAAGCAGGACATCGTACACATAGTTTGAAATATTGCTGGCATGTTATTGGCTTTATGAAAGGAATCTGCAGGGCGGCAGACATTTGGATGCAGGTCACATTTGGCCCATGGGCCAGACTTTGGACATGCTTGCTGTAGACTATAAACTAGATCCAACTTTTGTCTGAGCCTCTGAAGTTTGATTTAATTGGTTACTTTCACTTTTAAGCTACATGCACTCTGGGTATGTGTTCAAGAACGCGGTGAATCTGGGTTCTTGAATGGTGTTCACACAAGCCTGTCGCTACCCGGTGCTAGCGCGAGTGCCATCGAGTGTGCTAGCGCGAGTGCTAGTGAGTGTGCTAGCGCGAGTGCTAGGTTGTGTGCTGGCGCAGGTGCTAGCGTGAGTGCTAGCAAGTGTGCTAGCGCAAGTGCTAGCAAGTGCTAGCGAATGTGCTAGCGAGTGTGCTAGCGCGAGTGCAAGCGCGAGTGCTAGCGCGAGTGCTAGCAAGTGCTAGCGAATGTGCTAGCGCGAGTGCAAGCGCGAGTGCTAGCGCGAGTGCTAGCAAGTGCTAGCGAATGTGCTAGCGAGTGTGCTAGCGCGAGTGCAAGCGCGAGTGCTAGCGCGAGTGCTAGCAAGTGCTAGCGAATGTGCTAGCGCGAGTGCTAGCGCGAGTGCAAGCGCGAGTGCTAGCGCGAGTGCTAGCGCGAGTGCAAGCGCGAGTGCTAGCGCGAGTGCTAGCGAGTGTGCTAGCACAATCTCTTCTGGCTGGAAGAGGCTTATTGTGAAATGTCAAAGTGGTCCTAATCTGGTGAATCTCGCTCCAGGCTTTTTCTTTCACAGCTCTGTTCCGACACAAACTGCAAATATTCATTTCTTCTCCATGATCAATTTACCGTTCACTTCCGTGGATTCAAGGCCGCCGTTCACACGTAACCAAATCCGAGTCCCTGACTGATTAAAGTTCAAAGGTTTTGCCTGAAACGCCAGTTTAATGGCCGCACGATAGAGCCTGAAAACGGATCTAAAAAACCTTTCGTAGCGACTCCTGAAGGTGAGAGTTTTAAAAGCGAGGTCCACATATTCCCGGGTTTATTCCCGGCCCCTTGAAGGCGTGAATGTAGCTTTAGGGTTGACCTTTGGACCTGCATTCTTTGAACCCTTATAATGTTCAATGCAAACAGACTATTTGATGAAAATATTTGGAATGGGAAACTTTTGATTTCTTCACACATGACAGAAAACATTTTTTTACCCAAATTACTGTGAATTACATATTTGAAGACCAAAAATAAAATGAAGAAAAAGTCTGTCTTGAAAAAAACTTGGCCGGACTTTGGACATGCCTGCTTTGTACTCTAAACCAGATCAAAAATACAGATGTCAAACAGTGTTAATATTTCTACTGTTATGAATATGGAAGCAGCAGTTCTGTTCCTGAAGCTTCAAGAAGCTTAATGCGACGATTTCTTAAGTTTTGTCGTTTTTATTCTACTGTTGACTCAAAAATTGGGGGGGGGGGGGGGGCCTTTTTGCTGTGGGGGCAGCTGCCCCCTTGTTCCCCTTAGCTCCGCCCCTGTTTGTCTGAGTTATGAATGGGTGACTTTCACTTTTACTTGAGTAGTATTGAGTAGTAATCCTCCTCTGACTTACTCTTGGTGGACCTGGGGTAGGGGGGCAGCCCCGTTTGCGTTCACACTGATGGTTGAGAGGCCCCTCCTCCTCAGAAGTCCCCCTCTCTCTCCCGTTCTCTACGTGCCTCCCTCGCTCACGGAGCCCGCGCGCGCGTGCTGCTGGCCCTTTAAGAGTCCATCACAGCAGCCGCCGCTTCCAGGAGGAGGGAGGGCGGAAGAAGAGGAGGAGGAGGAGGAGGAGAGACGGAGGCAGAGGGAGAGAAAGTCAGAAAGGGAGGGCTTTGGAAGTGCGTGAGCGGAGCGCACACGCAGAGAGCAGAGAGGGAGGGCGCGAGAGAAGCAGAGGAGCGCGAGCGCTTGAAGGATCGCTTCTGTCCCGTCCGCGTTCCGGTGGGGAGACTGAGCGCCGCTTCGGCTGTCCGCGCGCCAACTCTGGGACTGTTTTATGTTGTTGCTGTCGAGAGAGACGGAGCACTCCAGCATGCTCACTGAGCCTGAGCTACCTCAGGAGTGTAACAGGTACGTGACGCGCGCCGCCGCGGATGCTGGGGACGCACGAGGAGCCACTTTTTCACTGCGTGACAGAGAGGTGACAGTCAGCGCGGGTGGAGAAGTAAAGCTGGGGGGTGGGGGTGGGGTGGGAGGGGGGAGCGCGCGCAGTTGATGATTGACTACATGTGCGCGTCAGGAAAAGTTGCGCTCCTTTGGAGAAATGCGTCCAGGATCTCCGCTCAGCTCAACTTTCTGCCAGCAGCTCTTCTCACCCAAACTTTTTTTTTTTGTTTTTTAGAAAAAAGTTTCTAGTTTATGTTTTATTTATTTATTTGAATCCAAATGATTTAATCCAGCCTCCCCCGATAATCCCAGTCTCAATCCCTGTTGTTTTGCTGTAATCTGGCTGCGCTCCTCTTGTTTGCGCTTCATTCCGGGGGTGTGAACCTTCTAACCCCGCTCTGTCAACACCAATAACGCGTCTCGGATGCAGATTCTGGTGGAAAACGCTTCTCCTTAAACATGAAAGTGGCTTTTTTAATCTTTTTCCCCCGACATAAACTCAGGTCTGGGGCTGGATTGAGGGGGGATTTCAGGGTCTCTCTTTGATTTAGGAAGTGTTTTTTATAAACCTTTCAATCCAGCAGACGTGACAGGATGGGGGGGGGGGGCAGCTAACAGAAGGTAAAAAGAGAAAAAAGTGAAGGATTAGGCAGAAAAAAACTGAATGTATGGAGATAAATGTGGGGATTACAATGATTTAAGAGCAGAGCGCTTTAAACTCTCGCTTTCCAGTAATGCACTCCATCACCGCGCCTCCGGCCGCCGTGCGTGACGGCGGGCTCATGTGTGGATGGAAGTAAAAAAATAAACAAAACAAAAAAAAAAGAGGAGGAGGTTGGGGGGTGTCCTCCGGTCGGCCGTGCGTTTGGAGCGTCCGTGCGTAAAAGCTGCGCTCCGGCCCCAGAGGCGCGTCTGCTTCCTCCTAAAAAAACCCCAAACTTTTTAGTTTCCTCCTGGAATTAGATGCTGATCTTTTTACCAACGTAAAACATGCCAATGTTTATTTTGTCAAAATTTAAAATAAAATAAAAAATTGCTTGATGTTTATTTAAAAATCTATTTTTTCTAAAAAATCCAAAATTAATAGTTTTTGTTTATCTATTATTTTAAATGGGATTTTTTTAATCAAGTTTTACTAATTTTAAAATAAAAAATGTTGAAGCAATATAGAGTTTCTCTTCAATTCCTCCTTTTATTTTTCCACATTTTGTTGCATTTTTACCAAGTTTTAAAAATAGCAGCAACAGACTGCCTCTGTTTGCACAAACGGCACCGAAATATCCGCCGAGAAACGGAGACGGGCCAAAAAATAAAAAATAAAGGAAAGAAAGAAAGAAGCCATCAGATGGAGAGATGAAGGAGATGTGGCCAAACTGACACATTCCTGGAGAAGAAGGAGCAGAGTGAAAGGGCCAAAGGGGGAGGCAGGGAGGTGGAGGAGGAGGAGAGGAAGAGGTCTCCGTCAAAGGGGTGTTAAGGTTTTCACACCCCTCCATTTGTCCCCCTCGTTTAGGTGTGTGGAGGTGTCAGATCGCATCGCCGCGTGCGCTCTGGAAGCGCTGACGAGCGAGGAGCTGGTCAGCGGCTTCGTTACCTCCTGAACGTATCGATCAGGAGCCGTTTGAGCCGCTTGGAAACTTTTTTGGGGTGAAAAGTCACAAACGTTCAAAGCTTCTAGAGGGGAGATGTTGACAATCACAGCTGGATGTAAGTGAGCAGAGCTGCCTCCCATCGCTGTTCTGCGTTTAGAAGAGGTGCAGGTTAGAGTGGTTTGTGTGTGAATGCACAAACACGCACACTTTCTGTGTGCGAAGGCACACACACACACACTTTGGTGTGTGTGTGTGTGCCTTCACACACAGAAAGTGTGTGTCTGCAGCAGTAATTGAGTAGAGTGTCCGTGCTCCGCAAACTAATGCGCCGCTCTGCCCCTGTGGCCCTCCGCAGGCCTCCCACTCCTAGTCTTTTTCTCTTGTCACCCCCCCCCCCCACCCCCACCCCCCATGTTCGCAGCCACCACCTTGGACTGGGGGGGCCATTGTCTGAGCCATATTGTGCGTCCCTAGAGAGCCTTGATAACCGTGTCTCCATCCGCCGAAAGAAAGACGGAGAAAATACCAGAGGAGAATGCTAAAGTGTTCCCCCTTCACTTCCTCCCTCCCCCCCTCACCCCGACCTCCCACCCCGGTTTGATCAGTGGGGACCCCCTCTCGATGGCCAAAAAGTAGCCGGGGGGGGGTTATTAGGCTCTTCTTTTTGTGGTTCTTGTTTGTGAATCGAGACGAAAAGAAAGTGAGAGTGAGCGCTCCGGAGTGTCAGAAGTGACTTCTGGGCTAACTACACTGAGGTCATATGACTTGGGGGTCACGGGGCGGGGGGTCAAAGGTCAATCTGGAGGCATTCCTGTTGTCAGCCGAGCGGGAAAACGCCTCAAAGGTTCCAATTTATTTTTTCTTTTACGCGTTTTCTCGTTGCGAAAACACACACATCCTTCCAGCCAACAATGCCAGACAGTGTCAGGAGTTTGGACCCCCCCCCCCCATCCCCACCTCTGTGCTACAATGAAGCCACTGTGTTTCCAGGTAGTAAAATGGGAGGAGGGAAGGGGGGCAACCTCCCAGCCGGGGTAAAGATGTGCTTCGGCTTCAGAGGGGCAGACGAAAACGAAGGCATGACAACAGACCCCCCCCCCCAGAGTAAACACCATACAGTACCCCCCGTGACAAAACACCAGGGGAGTGGGGCCGCCGTCCACCGGATGCACTTTCCCCCTCTGTCTGTGTCTCTTTTTTCTGTCCGAGGCGACGCAGCTTTTTCCCACGAGCTGCCAGACCAACTTTCTTTCCGTCCTTTTCCTCGCTGAGCTGGTGACTCAGCATCAGGACATAAGTAAGAGGGGGAGGGGGGTCAATCTGAAAGCATGACGGGGGGAAAAATGAGGGCCGAAGCCTCGCTGGTGACTCTGAGGTGGACGGACGGAGCGGCAGAGGAGGAGAGGACGGTCGGCCTGAAGGCCACATGAGCCACACACACACACACACACACACACACATGCCTCTTCTCCTCCGGCATGTGTGTGTGTGTGTGTGATTAACAGCATTAGGTTGTGTGTTTTTCCCTTTTGTGGTGAAGCTGGACAGGAAACACGGTTCGGGCCGCCGGCCGGCGATTTACTGCTCCTCACAGAGGACGCTTTGTGTTGGTCGTTGAGTGCGTGAGCTCATACGGGCATGAGCTGCGGATTCTTTCTCCCGCCTTTTTTTTTCCAACTCAGAAAATGAAGGAAGAAAAGAAGTCAGTTTGCAAAAAAAAAAAAAAAAGTATTTGGCTTGAAAATAGTGTTCTCATTTATTCCTGATCTACATCCATGTTTTGCTAAATTTTCTGCCCTTTTAAATAGAAATGAAGCAAAATGGAGTTAAAACAGAGAGAATGATGGGAAAATTTCTGACAAACAGCTGACTGATGAGGAGAAAGAGGGAGACGACAAGGATGTTCGAATAAGTCTGCAGAAATATTCACGTTGAGCTTGTAAAGGGATAAAAGGTGGAAATAAAGTGATAAAGAAGTGCATTATGGGAGGAAACATTTGGTTAAATTCCCGCCTCAGGTGTCAAACGGATGTAAATGTTGCGCTCTGTTCCTCTGAGGCAAAACGAGTAAAAAGTCTCTTATCTGAAAAGACACTCTGTGTTTGGAAATGCCCCTTCGTTCCCCTTTTTCAAAGATGCTCCCGTTGGCGTTCAGAGCGTCCCACACCTGAAGGCCAGGTGTGCAACACGGAACACGGACCTCACATTTAGCCTGTTAATGGTTTTAGCTGTGACGACTTTCCAAAAGCCCGGAATTGCCGATCGGAACATTTCTCCGTGGAGAAAGTTCGAGGAGTTTAGCGCCAAGCTAGCAGTCACACGTTCGAATCCCAAACAAAATGCTGCATTTCTGTTCCTTTTGTCCTTCAGTCCCACTCAAATAAATCCTCATTTTGCTTAGATTCGTGTAAAAAGTGTGTGAAAATGACAGCCAGGAGACGGTTAACCACCGCTGATGGCGATTAGGCGGCCCGTTAATGGACGTCCATCGCTGTCCGATTAGTGACTTAGCGGCGGTGGACATATGTGATATGAGAGGGACTTAGCCGAGGGGCCACTAATCATCAAAAAGCCAAGGGGAAGTGGCGCTCTAATCTCAGCTTAGCACTCTTGCCGTGTGCGTGCACGCATGTGTGTGTTTTTGGAGCAGGAAAGCCAGGCGCTCGTTTCTTTTCTTTCAAGTTTTTTCCCCGTTCATGTTCATTAATTACGACCTGGACGGCCACGCCAATTTATCGGCTTAATAAGGTGACTCTTTAAAAAAAAAAAAAAATTCCCTAAATCCCTGCTTCGCTTGGAGACTTCTTCCTCCTCCTCCTGCTTGCCAGAGTGACAGCTCTGCCAAAAACCTCCAATGAAGTAACCTGCACACCCGCGGCGCCCGATTGTGTTGTAATTCCACTTCAAAGGACTAGAAGGGGGGGGGGGGGTATGGCCAGGGAGGAGCGAGAACATTCAGAGAAACCCGCCAGAGGTCTTCTCTGTCCTGGCTGCATTAAAGCGCTCCAACCCTCCTCTGGAATCCCGCCGGATGCTGCGGCGCCGGATGCTGCAGCTTATTGATGGATGATAAATTGATAGAACCCAAATGCTGGTTCTACAGATTCTGAGCGCGGCGAGGACGGCGTGGACGCCAGCGCTTGTGTGTCTGGAACAAAAGGCCTCAGTGTGAAAGGAGCTAAACAGGTAGTGATGCAGACAGAGCGGCAGTGTTCGGGCCTCTGTGTGGGGGTCGCGTGGCGCTGAAGGCCTTTCGGCGTGGACAGCTGGGCCCGCCGCTTGCATCAAACGGTGCATGAAGTGACACCTACGCAGGTTCTCCACCACTAATACCATCAGTACTACTTCTTAGGCTCTTTTTAATGAAAAAAACCATCTCAAAAGCTACTACAGGCTTCCACTCTGCATCCATTCCAGTCAGAATATGGGATTGTGTCTGATGAAAACTTCCCGTTAAAAAAAAGATTTTTGCTTCTTCAAGTTCCTAAAAACTTCATATTTGTTGGCGACATCCAATTAAGAGTAATGCAATTTACAAAATTGGTTTAAATTATTAGATTATCTACAAAATCCATGAATATTGCAGGTAAAAAAAATCTTCCAGAAGCAATTAGAGGTAATCAAATTACCTAGGTAAGGTGTTTTTTTTCTTTTATACAGTAGCTTATTTAATTTGGTCCATAAGGAGCTCTCAGTGAGGTAAAGCTGCAGGTTCCAGGCCTGAACTTCTGCAGAGCTGCTGCCTTCTAGAGGCTTTGTTGTTTTCTGCTGTTAGACGGTAAATACAGAGTGAAGTAGCGGCGAGCGCGCTCCCAGGAACAATGCCAGATGTACAGTCCGGTGGAAATCCAATAGAGTCAAAAGTGTAATCAGTTTACCGGAGGGAAGCCAGGGGGAAGGGGGGGGGGTGGAGCCAATTAAATACCGGCGCAGTATGGATTGGGTACAAAGATGAGATTTACAGACAGACCTGTTAATGTCGGTTTGATTGGTTTGGGTGGGGGTGTTTCCCGCCGCGAATGAACGTCCCCCTGAAGTTTGGCTCCCCCACCCCTCGCCCCACCCGCGCGAGCAGCCTATTACCCAGGGTCATAGTCACGGTGGCTTCAAGGCTGACAAGTGCATCTGAAAGCACTCAGGCGACGCCGGGAACGACATTAAATTCTATTATTGCAGCGTGGTCGCCGCATCGCCATTCAGCTGAAGTACGGGGAGGCAAATTTACCTTGTGCCAGACAGAGTTCACCTAATAGATGTGGCTTTATATCCTTTCTTTCCGTTTTTTTATTCATGGGAACAAAGCAACAGCAACAAATGCAAACAGCAGAGCTGTCATGTTGCTAGCCATTTTCCTCCAGCTCCTCTATTGTCCTGAGCTTTTCATAAATGCATATTATTTGCTCTGTACAGTCCTGTTTTCCTTTTTTTCTTTCTTTCTGTCTTCTCTTTTTTCCAATTGGTGTTTCTCTCTGAAAGCCCATTGTCAAAACGTGGTCATTTCTCACACAAAGCTCGGGCGTGCGGGCTCTATTTGCAGTAATGGCCCCGTCTTCCGGAAACGTGACGGCGTGATGGGCCCCATGGTAAACATTGCTTAGGGTCAGAAAGTGGGTTGAAACTCTGCTTATCAAGAAGTCACCAAAGGGGATTGATTGAAGAGTTACACTCTTCTGCTTTTGGAACGCTGCGGTCACATCAGCCACATGACGCCTGTTCAAGAACGCGCTAAATGCAGGTTCTCAAAGGCATGTTTAGCCTCACACTGGACAAGCTGGGAGGGGGCTTCTTCTTTTTGTTTTTCGTATGTCTGCCACCTACAGTTGCAGTAGGTTTGGTGCAAATCTGGTGAATCTCGCTCCAGGCTTTTTCTTTCACAGCTCCATTCCGATAAATGAAAGACTTCTGGCCAGACACAAACCGCATTTATAAAATTCTCCTTCATTTTTAATTTTCAAACAGTTGGCACGTCATTAATCCGTCACTTCTGGTTGTCAAAATTGGTCCTGGTTTAGCTGTCAACGTGTGTTCAGCGGCCGTGCGTTTTGGACGCAGACCCTGAAAACGGTCGTAGTTTTGAACGCGGAGTCCCGACATGCACACTTACGTAATTTATGTCTGTTTATGGAGACTCTCCATCGTGTGGTCACTTGAACCGCGTTTCAGAGGGCGGTGGGAAGGTTGCTTTAGAAGACGTTGCTGTGTTACCAATCACAAATTAGACAAGCGTTCATGATCAAGAGTCCTACAACCGTGAGATCAAAATTTGACCCAACATGTCTGATGTTGGATTATGAGACTTGTACCATCTGGATCAAGTCCATACCAGTCTGGGACGGCAATCCAAACCTTCACAGAAGGCTGCAGACAGGTTTCCGCCATGCTGTGAGCCAACAGTACAACCCAACGCACAGAAATAGTACCCATATACCAGGCTGGTACCAGGGAAAGGCCACTGGTGAACTCCTTTTGGGAAACCGGTTCCATCCCCACGTATCTGGCCCTCCTCCCGCTGCCACAGCCTCACCCGTCCAGATGTCAACTTACCATATCATCTTTTAAATATTGCTCATTTTTCTCCCTGTGTGTTTTTTCCTTCCTCTCTCTTGCCTTCTATCTCCTACTCCTTTTCCAGGATGTCTTCCAAGCGACCAGCCTCTCCATATGGGGGGACAGATGGAGAGGTAACCATGGCAACCAGCAGACAGCGAGTGGAGGATGAGGAAAACGAGGGACTGGGCGGTGTCATCCACCTCCCTCTGGCCTCCTACTGCGGCAAGGTGTCCCCTCGCTCGCCCTCAAACCGGAATTTGGAAAGCCCTGCCAACACGGTAAGACATTGAGTTTTGAACGGTTGATAGGACTCTACATCGGATCATGGAAGTTTTGGCACAGGGGTTAGACCGGGAGGTCAGTAGGAAGATTTCCATTGAGTTTACCCATCCTAAAATGTGAGTGTAGGGCATACTCAGACTGCAGAAACACCAGTCTGCCCTTTTTGTGGCTTCAGTGGCTCGTTGCCTCTACTCCATAAAAATGGTCAAACTATGACCTTGTGGTCTTGTGGTGTCATCATCATAGAAGTGGAGAACTGGCATTGAACTGTGGATGTTTAAGCTAGAAACAAACTTTGTCTACCCTTAGAGTTTGCCATGTTTTTAAGCGTATTGAGAAGTTCTGGGAAAAGAACATAAAGATTTTTCAGACATTTTCGTTTGACTAGGAATCCAAAAAGGCGCATTCGTCATCCAGCCTGGATCTAAAACACCTGTTTGCTTTGGTAGAGCGTCTGCGACGATAGAAGCACCTCTTAGCAACGAGGAAACCAAGTTGAGTGATTGACAGAGTTGCAGTCTGGTTCTCTAAAAAGGACAAAGAAATCAGCATTTTCTGCAAACAGAAGAGTTGGATGATGGGAGCTAAAGTCCAAAACTACATTTTTAGGTGCTCTGGCATTTTGGTACCAGCTGTTGCCTTAAATTCAGTTGTGGGATTGTAGAAATTGAGCTGTCAAATGTTGGTGCTGAGTAGATAAAGCTTGGCTTGTTGTAGCTGGAGCACTGGTGTAAATACGTGCTAAATGGCACACTAGCGACTGAACATCTAGTGACACTTTTTACTCTTCTTGTTTGACTTACAGCTCACTTACTTGTGAATACTATGGAATTTAGATGTTATTGTTCAGTAAACGCCATGAAACGTAGCTCATCTGCAGAGGAATTTGCTGTTTTTCTTAGATCAGGAAAACAGCCTTAACCTCACCTTGAAATGGGACGATTGCTGGCTGAAAACGATCGTTGACCTTTACCCCAAACTGACAATAAACGCCTGTAAGCAGTAAAACAATGAAAGTGTGTTTATAGTCTGTAATGACGAGCTAATTCTGCAATTAGCCCTCTGATTAGGCTGCAGGCTCCGCCCAGGGTGAACTCCACCAGTGCAGCAGGTGCTGACTGTAAAGCCATGCAGACGTGCAGACTTGTCACTCGGACGCTCCGGGTTATCTGTAACTTTTGAAGGCAGTGATTAGATTACTGGTGGTACATTTAGATTTGAGGGGGGATACACAATTGGCCTTATCGGTATTCGTTTCAGGAGATTGCAAACAGAAAAGTTCATCTGCCACGTAACACACCACCGCTTTGTTGTCCTTTACTGGACAGCAGAGAAGAGGTTGTTTGTAGAGGGTGGGTGGATGGTGCAATCGTTGATTGGGGTTATTAAGTGTGCGCCAGGGCGTGTGTGTCTTACAGATGGACTTTACTGACTCTAGCTGTAAATAAGTACATTTTTTAAGTATTGCTTTTGTCGGATGAGGGTTAAAACAGCAACTCCTTCACAGAAAACAAAAGAAATGAAGGTGTAGTCCTCTGGCTCCGTCTCCGTGGTGGGGGTCCAGTAAGGGTGGTCTTTGTCTGACGGGGGGCTCTTGGGTGCCTGGATTGGCTGGGCTCCTGTATTTTTGTCCACCCCTGCCTCTGGGGTGGGGGGTGACAGGCCTCCTGCCTTTGCTGGAGCATTCGGTGAGATGAAGGTACACTAAGAATTCATTTAACTCACCTGCTTATTCACTTTTGCCCAAATATGGGCATGGGTATTGTTTTTACACCCCTGTCTGTGTCCTTGACCTCATGTCAGTGAGGTCAGTCTTCTGTGTGTGAACTTACTCTACATAGTTGTGTGCAGACTATTTGTTGGTGTGTTGATGTGTGTATGTGACAACTAAGTCATGCAATTTACTTATGACACTCTTATACTATGACTCCCCCACCCACTCTATCTCCCCCTTCTTAACCCCCTCCCCCCCCCATCATCCCACTCTCTGTCTCTTCTTTTCTTCCGTCCAACAAGGAAGACAAATAAACATCATTCTCATAAATAAAGCGTAGCCTCAAATGCAGAAGGGGTTCATTCACACACCCCCCCCGTTAGTGTGAAGATCATGAACCCCTATAGTGACAGTAGAATCACAAGAGGCCTGATCTGATCTGCTCAGCTGTTGGACTGAACGGGTTCGAAAAATAAAGAAGACATGAAGAAAGAGTTACCCAAAACTGTGGGGGGGGGGGATTTAGACCCCGAGGCGATCGGGACAGGGGCGTGTTCTGCACAGGGCTGTCAGAAACGGATGGGGGGGCCACATAAGTGGCTCATCAGAGACCGGTTGATGTTAAAGTGAGGCAGTGGGGAAGAGCAAAGGGGGAGTTTGGAGAGGAGGGGTGGGATTACAACTTGATCTTGTCGTTGTGGACCAGCAGAAAGCGTTGGCTGCACGCCGACCTCTCTGATGCTCCCGCCCGGCCGCCTAACCAACCATTGTTTTAAAAGTTGGACGACAAATTTTGGGTTTTTAAATTGGGTCGGGCTGAAACGTGCGCTAGGTAAAGCAATTGTTTTCAGATCCACCACCTAAAAGGTGGATTTTCCAGCAGGAGGGGGCGACTGCAGATGTGTGCCTTGGATTTCATTGGGATCTCTGAATGTTTGTGTTTGCAGATCACTGCGAAAAATGTTTTCACATCAGGCGGGGGCGAGCATCTTCTCTCCTAAACGTGCTAATGGACAAACACCAATTATTTCATTAGCAGGCGGGGTTGGCCGCTTGCACGACAGAAACGTGCAAAGATATTTGGCCGGGTGTGGACTCGTCTTCGCCGTCTCTCTGGTTTCCTCTTCCTCCCAACGGTGCGGCGGGAGTGTGGGTCCATGTGAAATATGTGACAGATTTAACACAGTCGCCGGGCAGTCTTGAGAGCGGCGCGGCGGTCACACTTAATTTCTCGTGCCAGTGAATGAATCAGCAGCGCTCTGCCTGTCAGCAGTGAGGGAGGGGTTCATTTCAGCACCAAAAAAACTGCTTGAAAAACGGGACATTTTTGGGAAGAAAACATTAAAAAAAAAAGATTTCATTTTCTTGATGCAGAAAGGAGATTTTGTTTCAGACGAATGACAATGATGCCACAGTCTGAGGGCCCCCCCAAATCAAAAGTGTCTTTAGCCATGGCATGTAAAGGGATTTGCTGTGTGCGTCTGGCAGCAGGTCGTGAGCTTTGGGAAGTCCTATCTGGTGGAGATTGGCAGGCCTGGCGCAGGCCTGAGTCTCACCCCCCCCCGCAGGCGGCGATCAGCGACACCCTCCCGGTTGTCGATGCGCTCGCAGTCGTAATTTTGGGCGAGCAGCTGTTTTCCAGCTCTTCCTACGTGTCCGTGTGTTGATGCAAAGCGACGCCAGGCGTTAAATTGGCCTTTTCACACGTGCACCTTCCTCAGTGTCGGGCACGGAGACGAGGACGAGGAGTTAAAGTAAAGTCAACAGCAGCATCTGTGCTGGCTGCAGGAAAAAAGAAACCCAGTTTAGAATTATTTTCCCTGCTTTTTTTTTTGGCAAGACTTAGGTGTTTTTTTTACCCAGCCTCCCCTCACAGATGAGCTTAAGAAGACAAAAGTTGTTTAATTCGGTTCCATTGCAGAGGCAGTAAAAGGATAAAGAGAGTCAGGCGCAATTTTTACTTTGTTCCAGTCATTTGGAAGAGAATTGACATCTGCAAACTAAAGGCAGAACCGCCCACACTGCCAGTCTGCAGCATCCAGTGCATATAAATACACACACACACACACACACACACACACACACCTACAGGCGATGCGCTCTGTCAGAGCACCAAAAAAAAGACCTGCTCGCACACATCAGCAGCGTTTGGAGTCATGCATAAATGCATGTGTGACTGGAAAAAGTTTACAAACAGATTTACGTGGCGGTTCTGATCCCTGCGGATCACGAGGACGAGGCGGGAGCGTTTCCCGTCAGAGTTCACGCATCCTTCCCGCCAAACGGCCTCGCCGCAGCCGTGCACAGCTCCTCGCTAATTCTCTGTGATCGGGGGATGACCTTCATTGTTGGCCACGGCCAGGATGACACCTCCCCGGCAGAGATCCTCGCCCCCCACCTCCATATTCCCGTTCTGCTTGTTTGGTTTGCACGACGTCTTTCTGGAAAGACGGCGTGCGGCTGTTTTAAGTAGGCGCGGGGTTGGATAAATGGGATGTGACAGGTGTGACCGCTGCCTCCCAGATGCCTGCCTCCCCCTTTGCTCTGCCTCTGTCAGCGCCCCCCCTCTCATTTCCTCTAATGACACCGTTCCTCCCTCGTTCTCCACTTCTCTCCTCGCTGTCGTTTTGCATGTTTTAATCTGCACCGCAGGCTGTTGTGATGGGAATTACCAAACAGAAAGTTCCGGCAGGAGAGGACGGGCTGTAGGGTCAAAAGGACCCAACGGAAGTCTGCTAGGGCCTCAGGGCAGGCGCGTCCCAAGCCCGGCCCTGAATCCAGTTTCCATAGTCCCCCAGCACGTTCTCAAAACGGTGTTTACAATTTCTTGGGCTTATGGGAGAGTGTCCTCCCTGTGACTGGAAGGTCGTGAGTTCAAATCCAGGCCGGGTCATACCAAAGACTAAAAATGGGGCCCTGCTTGACACTCAGCGTTAAGGGGTAGGATGGGGGGGTTAAACCCCCAAATGGTTCCAGAACGCGGCTGTGTCTGCAGCTCACTGCTCCTCCAGGAGTGGAGAACAACTCTAGAACACGCCGCGGTGTGTGACAGATAGTGGGACTTTAACTCTCAATTCAGTGACACAGTGGCGGGACGCTCCGGGACCTGCTACTGAATCACTGTGTTCCTGTTCCTCCCATTTGGGAGCATTTCATAGTGAGAAACATGAAACATGAAACATGAAACATGTAACATGTGAGTCCAGATATTCATTGTATTCAAATACAACATTATAATGAAATAGTTCCTTATATTTCATGTTGCTTTAGGGTTTCAAAGGCTGATTGTTTGGCCCGTTTTTACCAAATCTGATCAAAGATGTGCGCCCCCCCCCCCCCCCCCCCCCCGTCTTAAGGGCACCTCTTTTCTCAGGGGTTGGGCCCCCCCGCCTCATCACGCTCCAGTGTGTGCGCAGGAACGCCAAGGAGAGGATGGGGGAATTATTGATGTCCAGAAGACGTGCCCCCCCCACCGTCACTCTCCCCTGGAGTTTGACCAATCAGCAACAAAATCCCCGCCGTTTTCTGCGCTCAATACCTGGACGTAAACAATCATTTTCCTGGAGGACAGTAAACGCTAACATGTTGATTACCTCATTGTGCGGCGGGGGGGCAGGGGGGGGGGGTATCAGCCAGCAGCCTTTGAGTTAATGATTAGATCTGTGGCTGAATAAACCGTCGTGTGTTCAGTACAGCAGGAATGCACTTCAGTCTCTGTGAGTGACTCCCGCCTACACGCCCAACACGCCGCCGCCGCGCTCTCCTGCAAATGTGTGCCGCTGTCTCAGGTGGCGCGGCCCCGTACTGTAGCGAGATTAGCCAAAGATTAACCCCATGGACCGTTGACCCTCGTGCCCACGAAGAGCTGAGCTGACAGCCCGGCTGACTCACTGGCTCGGTTGTTGCTGTAATCCGGCAGCACACCTTAAAGGACCTGGAGGGAGAGCATGCGACGCGTGTGACGGCGGCCCGCCTCCTCCTTTAACTAAAGCTGCGTTAAGTCAGACGGTGGGGGCAAACACTGAGATCCTAAATGTTAGTTACAGGAGCTGTCGATTAGCTTTGCTGCCTCTGCAGGATTAGCCATCGTCATTTAAGCCAGAGGAGCTACATGGTCTCGCGGGTTCAAATCCTGGCTGGGTCCTTTCCGTGTGGGGTTTGCATGTTTTCTTTGTGCATGTGTGAGTTTTCTTTCCCTGGTTTCCTCCCACAGCCCGAAAACATGCCTCATAGGGAAACTGGTGCCCTCATCATAACCAGTCTTTGCCCAACAGTAGCTGGGATAGGCTCCAGCAACCCAAAATCTTCAGATGGGATAAAGTGACTTCTGGACATGGATGGATTAAGTTGAAAAACTTCAATTGATCAGTTCATCCATTGATACTTTAGTTTTACTCCTGTTTTAAGGGAAAACGTGGTTGTTGCCAGACTTTCTGTTCCCTCACAGGTCAGTACAGCGAGTGTGTTTGAGAGACAAAAGCTGCAGGATAATTAGTCGTCATGACAGCTTGCAAACAGCCTCAGACCGCATGCCTTTACGCCGCAGCCTGTTTTCTTAACGGAAAGGATTTGATGCGGCTCCAGAGCTTTCTTCGCTCCAAAGAGACACATCATATGTGATTCCCTGCTTTTTTTTGCTTGTTGCTGCAGTTGCATCCTCAGCATTAATTGTCATAAATGTGGAGACAAAGGCAAAGCGGCTCTGAAAGTTGGGCGCCGGATGATGCGCCGCAGCTTTGGCCGCCGCTCAAAGTGAGCCGCTGAAGGCTTTGTGATCAACTCTTTAGAGCGGAGTCTCTTAATGTCGGTTCTCACGCCGCCGCCGCCGCCGCTCTGTTAAGCACCTCCAAGTCAGTCAAATGGAGATTCCAGAGGATGCAAGGACAACGAAGGACAACTGGCTGGGAATGAAAGATTTGGAGATATAAGACGAGGAGAACGAAAAGTTGAAAGTTGGATGGAAAGAGGAACATAATGAGCGCCAACTCCTCCTCGGTTTTAAGTTACTTTCCAACTTTTAGTTATAAATTGTCTTTTGTGTTTTGTGTTTAACCTTCTAGGAGCACGACGGCACCAAGGGAAGCTCCCTGAGTCCGTACCCTCAGCACAATGCTACCTCACCGGGTAAGGAGGAGGGCGTTGGCGGGGGGCGCCCCTGCAGTGACGGGGGCTTCGGCATGGGACCCCTCGGGACCCCTGAGAGGCGTAAGGGCAGCCTGGCAGACGTGGTGGACACGCTAAAACAGCGCAAGATGGAGGAACTGATCAAAAACGAGCCAGAAGGTCAGTGCTGGGAGGCGGTGGGATCTTTGGGGGACTGCGGTGCGGCGCCGCGCTTTCACACTGCGTCAGTTCCTCTTCCTGTCTGCTTCTTTGCTACGTCTCTCTGCTTTCAGAAAAGAGGAACTTTTGATTTTTGGGGCCTTCTAGTCCTCACACTCGTTTGTCAGAGGCCGCCTGGCAAAGCCGCACAAGTTTGTGTTTAAACGCCTCTGCATCAAAGAATTGACAGAAAGTTCATAGTTTTTAGGATGTTTGCTTCAATAAAATCTGCAAAAGAATGTGTTCATTAATTTAACATAATGGTGTGAATTATAATCCCATGAGTGATTTAGTAAGATTTTGATGACAACAGTGTGAGTTTAAGATGTAAAAATATTGTGTTCAGGAAGTAAAACATCTTATTTACTCACTGACTCAAATGTGATCCACTAATTTTTAACATTATAAACAATTAAGTATCAATTCATGTTGTTCTCTGTCAACATAGCAGGAAGTCATTTGAAAATATGAATAACAGATGAGTTTTTCTCACCATAGAGTTTGAAAGTTAGCTCAACGTTTCCTGCCAAAAGTGTCCCAAAAGTGCGATTTCATGGAAGCAGCCATGTTGAAATAAGCAGGAAAAGGCCTTGTACTGCCTCTGGTGGGACGATGATGCAGTGCAGGGCAGAAAGACATGGACCATAAATGGATTCATTCTGGTTGTGCTCTATCAAAATGTCGGTCTGTGTTTTTTAGCGTATCGCAAAGATCATTGGGAGTTACAGGTATCAGAGATACGCTAGCTAGCGTGTTAGTTCTAGAGTCACTGTGAAAGTATCTGTAAAGGTCTGACTGCCTGATGGACTTCTCTCTACCTGTTGTTCACCTAATCCTATAGTGTGGAACACACAAAGTTTAGATCATGCTAACGGGATACAGGCCTCAGAAATGCCTCTGTCAAATATCAGACAAACGCCTATACAGTTAATTCTACTACTATATATGCTTTCATGATCATTTTGAACCCTGTTCACACAGCTCAGGCAGCCAAAGCAGAGTTTAGCCCAAGGCCCGCTTAGCTTAGCCCCATTAGCCGGGGCGTTTCATTCTTAAAAGTAGCCTCGGGCTAACTGTTGGGAATTGAGCCCGCGGCCAGCACTTGCTTAGCTCATGAATGAGAACTGAAGTCACAAAGAGAAGCGTGTAATGATGTTCATGAGGAGCCCCCTGACAGGTATGTGGACCCGATGGGAGACAAAGAATCAGAATGTATTTGGAAAGAAAGTCAATAAAGGTTTTAAAGTTTTGAAACGACAAAATTGGTTAACCGAGATCAGGAGCCACTCGTCCAACAACTTCTACTGTTAAAAATGGCTAAATTGTCTGTAGGCGTGTTTTGGTAAATAATACGCTGCTTTTCCATTGATTTTTTTTTTTTTTGATAAAAACTTTTCATCAATAAACTCAACCAAATTGAACTCCAAAGCTGGTGATTTTTTAAGAGGTTAAACATCAACCATTCTTTCCTTAAAAGTAAAGAAAACTGTTTCTAAGAAGAGAAAAGTCCAGCCTTTCTTCTGCAGGCGCTTCACGGTCTTCCACAGTCAAAGCAGACCCTTCCAAACAGCGAGGGGTCAGCAGGACCAAAGACCCCCATGCTCCTCCCTTTCACAGCCTCCGTTCTTTACAAAGCAGATGCATCTCAAAACAGCCGCTACTTTTTCTCACCCACCTCCACGCTTTTTCTCTTCCTCGCCTCTCCCAGCGGCGCTGCCGCCGTGCACTAAGGTTTGCACTCAATCATCCCCAAGATAGCAGCCTCAATTACGGGTGACACCGCGACCGAGAGGTGAGCGGAGAGCTCCGCCGCCGCGCCGCCTGTATTTGCCTTTATGCTTTTCCCTGTGTATTATGCTTCCTCGCCGCATCAACAGGCTTTCATTTCAAACGGCGCTAACCTTGTTTTCCAGGCCTTTCTGTGAGGCTTTCAAAAGCGTCCGCGGCGGCTGGTCAGCGCTCGCCGTCTGGTTGTTTTTATTCCAGTCGATAAAGAGGCCTGTTGTGCCACATTTTTATTTAAAAAGAGAGGAGGGGAAAAAAAGAGCTGGACTGTTTGTGGAGCTGTAATTGAGGTGTGTTTTGGGTTGTTCGCTCTTCACTGGACCTGGTGAACCGGCCGCATGGTGGAGAAAAAATAACAATAATGGATCTGTATGACTCAGCCGGGGCAGGGTGACGGAAAGATGGAGGGAAGGAGCAGAGCCGTGGAGAGACGTCTTACCATTCAGCTCAGCGTCCAAACAGAGAAAACAGCAAAAAAAAAAAGGCCCTCCAGACTTTGAGAAAAGAAAGAAAAGGAGAAGGAAGAACGGAGGGGAAAGGAAGGGATGGAGTGGAGAGCCATGATTAGGGGCAGCATTGAGATAGAAATCCCTTTTCTGAGCCGGCCGAGCTATTGTTTGGCTGTGTGGCTCACAAAGGCCATTAGCAGAAAACAGCAGGTTGGGATGAAATTTTAATGAAGGCTTTAATCATTATGAAAGGCCTGGAATAATACACACACACACACACAGAAAGCACTGCTTCCAGCTGGATCAATGACACACACACACACACATTCAAAGTGTCGCACCATTAACACCAAGAGCGACGCGAACGAAGGGACCAAGGCAAGAGAAGAAGAAATGGGTCAGAAAGCGATAAACATCTCGAAACAGAAAGGAGAGGTTTATGGGAGGCAGGCCTCGAGGTAGACGTCACACACACACACACACACACACACACACACACAGAAAGGGAAGTCACACACTAAGTTTGAAAGATTTACTCTGTGGCGAGTGTTGCTCTACTTAGACTAGATGAATGGCGAGCGGCAGATACTGGGTCAGTGTTGAGGCTCGTGAATGCTTGCATATTCACTTGTGTGTGCAGATATTTGCTTGGGGACCAATGGTAGTGTTCCTTTCCATGTGTGTGTGTGTGCGTGTGTGTGTGAGTGGTTGTGTGTGTGTGCACGCCCGCCACTAATAAATGACTCGCCGCGGCGTCCCTCATGGACCGGCCCAAGCGGGCTCCGCTGCTCTCCTGCTCTGGCCATTCATCTCCTGTCTCCCTCCGACGGCCACCTGCTACCCAGGAGACCCGCGCTCGGGCATGTCACGACTCCGCCCGCGCCGCCACGGCCGGTCCGCTCGTGCCGGCGCGGCGCCGCTACCTGAGGTAATTGGGGCAGAGCACCACGGGAGGGTCAGGAGGAGAGTGGATGCGGAGGAAAGGGCGCACACCTGGTCAGCTCCCGTGGACGCGGCGTTTAACCTCTTGCGGCCTCTCGTGGCGCAGAGCAAGGCCCGCTAATAATCACTTAACCTAGCGGTGGAGCAGGAGTTGCCCCTGAAACGCATAGATAGATAAATAAATAGATAGAGGGATAGATGGGGGGGATTTAAAGGAGAAGAAGCCTCACTAAATGGGGCACAGATGTTCCTCTCGGCCCCTGGAGTGGTGCCTCCTCTGCCCTGGACTTTCACCAGACACTCAGCCTCATTCCTCCTCTTCTTCCTCCTCCTCGTCTCGCCTCACAGCGGCATTGACGGTAAAGTGGCTTACACATTAAGTGCCAGCTGAGCTCCATCTCTGGACCCGTCTGCTGACCCCCTGCTACCCAGCCCCAGCTACCCGTCGCTGGGGCTCCTCGGCCTCTGGGACCCTTTATGTTTTCTTGCTTTTAGCGCTCGGCCTCAGCTGGAACCGGGATAAACAACCCTTCCCAACTAGTTTAAGAGAGCCGCTTTCATCCGTCTGAACGCATTTGGCTTAAATGCCATTACAGAGTGACCCCCCCCCCAGTAAACACTGAATGTTTATGCAAAAAGGGACTTAAGAAGATTGTTTACTTCAAGGAGATTCAAGAAAACACTTTTCTGTTTTTACAGAATTGTCACAAAACTAAATTTAAATGTAGGATTCTTTAATCACAGTTGCATTAATGAATCATTGACTCTCTGCTGTCACTCATAGTATTCTTCTAAAGTAAAGCCTCAGGTGGGGCAGACACATCCACCTTAAACATCTGAAAACTGTGTTTTTGGTGTTTTCAACCTAATCTTGTGGCTTTTTTTCTCACGAGGACAAATATGACATAAAGAAAGAAAATTAAGATTAAAACTGCGTTTCTGATTATTTCTTTATTCAAATCGTTGTGAATCAGGAGCAAACAAAAGACGCCATTTGAAAAAGATCGTATTCGTGGCGTATAAAATGCGCTGGGCGGCGGCCACCAGCTCCCTGCTTGGCTTTAAAAACTTTCAGATAGTGGTTAGTTTGGCAGAAGAAAAAAAACTGAAGCTCTTCCGGGTTCACTTATGGGTCCAAAAATGACGACAAGCCCCAAATATCTGCCAGGAAGAAAAAAAAACCCAATAAAGCAGAAACAGAGGTTTCATAAATGGAAATAAAAAAAGTAAAGGTTTGCGACTGCAGTCTAAATCTGACACCAGCCTCTAGTGGTCTTTTAGGGAACTGCAGTATTTTTTCCTGTGACTTTAGGAAAAGATGGCCTTTTCTGCGGCTGTCATGATCATAGATTGCAGCGATGGTCACAGACACATCGGGTCTGCTGTCATTTACTGCCCGTCTGGAGTTCAAGTGCGGGTTTTTATAATGTGTTTTGTTGTCTTAGTTATTTTATTCTGTTGGGCTTTTTTCTTTCTGCCCATGAGTGAGAGGGAGGAAGAGGAGGATGACCCCCTTGTGTTGAGAAAAGCGAGTTCTTTAAACAAAGCCAGAGCGCATTCTGACTGATGTCGTAGTTGGACGCCGGACGGCGTCAGTGACCTGTGCCACAAGGGCGGAGAGCGAACAAGTGAGCGAGCGGCCGCAGGAAAATCCAATGAATCATAGAAGTTAAGACTTTCTTTGCTTCAGAAAATAATATCATAATTAAAGTTTTAAGGTCTAGTATTCATGGTACTCGATGGGTATTTTTTTAAGCTCTGTAGAGCCAAGGATAGCTCGGTGCGGGTAGTAAGTACTTCTGGTGTGGAGAAGTGGTGGTTCTGAGTACGGGTCAGTACCGGCCCACTTACACCACTGCTGAACGCATTCTGTACACGGGTCACGGCACAGAGGAAATGGATTGACAATGGCCGACAGCCAATCAGGCTGCAGAACTAAAGAAAACAACCAAATCAGTGAAACAGTGAGACTGCGATTTAGGGAACTGTAAGGCAAAGTAAAAAGTCACTAGAACTTGGCTGAAACTTCAGCAGTCACCTCTAAAAGGTATTTTGAACTGGTCTGGACTTTTTAGCTTTGTTGGACTTTTCGACATGAAGGTGAACGGGGACTGACTGGTGAACTGAGCAGGTGATGTCTCCAGCTACTTTTTACTTGCAGCCTCTTGGTTCAGTCCTTCCCAGTCTAGCCCATAGCACCCGTGTAGACGTACATCCACAGAAACGGCGAGAGGCAGCAACCCCGGCGCAAACGCCCAACTGTGACAGTTGTGCACTCATGAGGACACTCATGCATGTTTGCCGCTGCGCCACTTCATCTATTTCCAAGGAACGGCGGAGGGTTTTTTGAGAGCACTGAGGCATTTTATGGGACAGCACTTAGGCGAGGCCATTGTGCGACACAAGCACGCAGCGGCCGGAGCTCCCTCACGCCTCCGTGCGCTCCAATGGGTGACAATGGGGAGGGCGGATACGTCCTGCCACCACGAAGGAGAGCGAGGCTGAAAGGGAGAAAGAAAAGAGCCGGAGGAGTGGAGGGATCTGGGCAGTCTCTCGTTCATCCATCCATCAGTCACCCCCTCCTCGCTCCTTTACTTGGCTTAATCCTGCTGTCTGGGGGTGAGGGGCTGGGGGGGGGGTATGTTAAACACATTCACACATGAACACACAGTGTAAACAATGGTATGTCCAGCCTTCACTTAGATAGACTGCAACACATATCTATTCATGCTGCAACTTTACCGGCCTGCTGCTGGATTTCCTCTTCCTGGTTTCTGGACTCTAAGGCGCACAAAGAGACCTGCATTTCTGTCCAAAAAACCACAGTGTGGCTGATAATCTGGATATTTTATGGACACATTTGGGTGTGTTTACAGATGTTGAAGTGATTCTGAAAGGTACGCGGCGCTCTGTCCGAATGTTTTCTCCTTGCTAACGTGTAGTGTGTCGGGGTTAGCCTGGTCTCTGTTGGCTTCTAAGGTGTTGCACATAAAGTTGGGTGTTCTTGTTTATGCGCTAACATGGCTAACATGTAACGACTGTCACGTTGTGAGTTAGCGTAGTCACAGTAACCAGTAGCGCTTGTTTTCGCCGTATCAGCCTTTTTGTGTTGCTTTTGTTGGTTTGGGTGTTATTGTGAATTGTGTAGCAGTGTCAGACTGTGTTTTTTAAATGTGTTACTAACACGGTTGGGAGTTAGCGTAGTCACAGGAACAGCAGTTTTATCAGTATCACTATGTCTTTTCACAAATATACACATATTAATACTAATAATAACTGGTTACAAACAAGTTCTACTGCAGTTAATAACTGATGGATTTATCTCTGATCGGCTTAATTTGCCTTATAATCTGCGGCGCCCTCTATGATACATGCTAGTTACTTATTTAAATGAATGTGAAAACTGTTTGGCTCAATTATTAGTCTTTGGAGAAGACTTGGAGGGAACTGGAGAATTGAGGATTATGTCCTGACATCATGGAGCTCTGACTGTGTTGCAGACTGAGGTTAAGCAGGAGTTTGCTGTGAAAAATGAGGCTAACACCTTTAAAAAAAAAAAAAAAGAATTCCATGTGTTCGTGGTTCTCCACCTTTTTTTGTTAAGAAAAATGAAATCTTCAGACACATCCCCAAAGTTGAAATAAAATGTTTTGTGTTTATGAATCCCCGTTTCCAGATCCGCCTGTGTCACTTAACTTGACTGGGGGGAGGCGGAGGAGGTGGGGAATCATCATGGACATGGCTCACAATTCAAATCCAGTCAATTCTTCTTTTTCCCTTTCGTTCTTTCTTTCTTTCCCTCTTTGTGGCATGAGAAACCGACTACGTCATGGGGCGAACCTGAGGCCTATTGTGGGGCGGCCCCATTGTTGGCTCGATGAAAGGCGCATTCAAGTCACTTTTTCTTATTGAATTGTTGTGCGTCTGCTTTTCAGCGCCGCATTCTCTTCCCCAGCCTTTGCACGAGACAATCAGGAGGGATGAAACTCCATTCTGCCATTCTTCCCCCTTCAGATGAGCGATATTAAGGAGGCATAATGTGTGTGTTTTGGGGGGAAAAGCCCAGCTTTTTCCCTAATACACCAAGAGAAAGGAGCTTAGACGAGCAGAGGGGCTTCTGTTGTTTTTCTGGAGGTGTGTGTGTGTGTGTGTGTGTGTGTGTGTGTTTTGCCCTCCCGGCGAGGCATTAAGTGAAGGACAAAAGCTGGAGGTTCATGAATAAGCCAGGTTTTGCATGTGACCTGCTCCCAGTTTTACTGTCCTGCAGAACATTTCTGCTTCCAGACGGTGGAGTTCCTTATGCTACGTACACACCGCGCGTTCTTCAATGCCCTCCTAGCAAACGCTGTTCACACTAGACCGCCTCTACACCATGCTAATGCTAATGCTAATGCGTGCACCAACAGTTGGAAGGTGTGACATGTTGACGTGGTGCAGATTTCAGAAATCAGCTTTGTTCCGATGCAGAAATGATTTGGTGTCATAGAATAGAGGAAACATTTTTCCTCCACGATCAATGATTTACTTGTTTTTTTCTACACGGTGGTGCAGTGGTTAGCGGTCTTGCCTCACAGCAAGAAGGCCCCTGGTTCAAGTCACAGCGGGGGGGCCTGTACCAGAACACCAATGGGGGGCCTTTCTGTGTGGAGTTAGCATGTTCTCCTGTGCATGCGTGGATTCTCTGCAGCTTCCTCCCACCGTCCAAAAACATGCTTCATAGGTTCATTGGTTCCTCCAAATTGTCCATAGGTGTGTGTGTGAGTGTGAATGGGTGTGTGATTGTGGCCCTGTGAAAGACTGGTGACCTGTCCAGGATGTCCCCCCCTTCGCCCACGAGTGGGCGGGATAGGCTCCAGCAACCCTGTGACCCCGAAAGGGAAAAAAACAATAGAAAATGAATGAATGAATGAATGAATGAATGAATGAATGAATGATCCATCCATTTTTAGACAGTTGTCACCCTTATGAATTGAAAGCAACACCATCCATAACTACCAAATCCCAGTCCCTGATTGGTCAGAGTTCAGCTTCCAATGGCTGTGCATTTTGTTTGTAGAGCCCGAAGACAAACATCCCACCTGCAGGGCGACACCATGATGTGAGAGTTTGAAACACGCACATTCACGTGTTTACATAGACTTTTCATTGGAAGTGGTCACTTGAACACGCGTGTCCAATCCCAGTGAACGTACAGAGTTCATGGGTAGCAGCCAATCATGAAGCCCTTCTGCTACAGACGCCAAATATTGTGGCGTTCACTTATTCACATCAGCTTAGATGACCAAATCCTTCCAATTCTTCATTTATCTACTTAGCGTCCTCATAAACTCTTCATTTGCTCTCTCGTTTGTTGTTTTTTTTCTTTCCTTTTGCTGTTATTTTTTCCCTTTCTTGGTCTTTTCAGTCATTTCCATGGAGAGCCGGAGGAATGTTTTTATGCTGCAAAATGCCCACAAGATTGATGAGTTTTGTGCGGAGTGAGTCAACTTCCATTTGTCCCTCAATTACTCTATCAAAAGGATATGAAATGGATTAAACAAAAAAACAGGACAAAAATTCTAAACTTTTCAACAGAGGAACTCAGAAAAAAACTCACATTGCAGAAGGCAATTGGTGCTCCAAGTTCAGGCCTTTTTGTGGTTTTTTTTTTAATAAATAACGCCACTTTCAATTGCCTTTTCTTAGCTGGAAGAAGGAAGACTAAAAGTCACCAAGAACCAATCTTCTGTTCAACAGACATACCAGCAGTCACTTTGTGAGTAGGTGGATGTTGCAAATTTTTTTTGGAACGAAGCGACTTTTTATCTCCAAACGGCAAAAAGGTATCACGTTCCTGAGAGGTTTCCAGATGTCGGCATTAACATGCTAACTCTGTCACGACCATGACAGAGTTCACTTTACACAACGGGAGGATTAGGCTCAAGTTGTGTTGACGAGTTATTGCAGCTGAAGTGTTCTGCACGTACCCTTAAGGAATAAATGAAGAAAAAAAAGTGCAAAAACTTCGTACTGCATCACTTGGACACATTTTTACTCCGTGTGCTCGGAGAAAAAGCCCGTCGTCAGCTGAACCCGTGTGCTTTTACTTAAACACTCAGGAGATCAGTGATGAATTAAGTGTCCCAACAGTTTGCTGTTTGTGCGTTATTCGTGGTGTATTTTCAATTATTTTGCAGAGTGAAAAAGATGCAGAGGCACAAAAAAATGAAAGGCGTGAACACCTCAAAGTGTGGTGTAGGAAGACAGAAGTTTGCATCCAGGGGGGCATTTCTTATTCGTTTCAAGCAAATGTTTGTAATTTTGTGTTTTTTTTTAGTCTTCCTTCCAGTAAATGTAAATAAATGCCTTTATAAGCAGTGGGAATATTCATTTGTTTGCCTAATATTAGTTCTGCCTCTAAATATCTCCATCAGGATGTTTGCACATCCCTATATAAATGCTCCTTTAGTGGGGCAATATAGCCAAATGTCTACTAAGAGCATATATTCACTTTTCTTTGCAGTGGACACATCAAATTGTCGCATTTAATGTTATGTTTTTTCTTTTATGGTGCTTTTTTACTTGTAACATTTGCACATGTAACATTTTTCTATTTTTATGCCATTCACAGCTGCAGAAAAAGTTGCGTGTCGGCTTTAAAGTTGCCTTCTTCCCGCATGTTGGTATGTGTGTGACTAACACGTATGACGCTTTAGCCTCAATGCCCTCACGGGTGGATACGGGCTGTAACGCAGGCAAACCCGTGCAGGAAGCGTGCAAAACATTCAGACCTGCATTTTACGAGGGACAGGTTGTAGCAAACACTTAAAAAAACCTAACCACCCCCCCCCAGCAGAGCCTGTTAGTGCTTCTAGTGGTCACGTAGGGAACTGCCCTCCTTAGGATGCGGCCGCTCCTCTCTGTGACCAGACGACCCAAACACCCGCAGCACCTGGACGGGTCACCTCCCATCAAGGAGACTGAGACGTCAGTGGAGTTCAGCCGTCACAGTTTCACGTCTCTGTTTGGCAGGAGCACCCAGCCGTGGGGTTCCAGATGTAGCCGGGCTCTAAGGGCCCGACTGGAGGCGTGGATGCTGCCGCCAAGCTCGTCCCAGGAAGTCGCCATGGGAGTAAACAAAGCGAATAGTCACAAACTCCCCGTTCCGAGCTTGAGTCATGCGGAGAGCAACAAGTCAGCGAGTCTCTCAGCTTGTTAGGCGGACGTCCAACGAGGACGCGGGGGTGGTGGGGGGTCCTGCGGAGTGCCGCCCCTGCTGGTGAAAACATCCATTCAGTCAGCCAGGGAGACGGTCAGTCATCTGCCCGATCAGCCGGGCCGCGTGTCCGCCTTTGAAGCCACAGGGTCCCAGTTAATTAACCCCTGGCTGGCTGGTCAGGGGGCGGGGCCTACAGATGAAGTGGTGGCGTCTGTGTTGTCTGCCTCAGGGGTCACGACCCCAACCCACAGACTGACCCAGGCTTATTTGAGCCAGATGTTAAAAGACAAGCATCTCCACATACCCCCCCCCCCCCCCCCCCCGGGCTGCATTCCCCTCCCTCACTGATGCTTGGCCCGTTCCACCCTCCTCTGGAAAAGTTCCTTTCATTCTTCCATTTTTACTCAATGTGATCCCCCCCTCCCACTGCCCCTTTCCTTGATGCGTGGGGGAAATGGGACGGTGGTGGGGGGTGTTCCCATCCTCCCCTACCTTGGGTCAGTCTCTTTCCTCGTCCCCCTCGGCTCTCTCCACCTGCTCCCGTTTTCTCCCGGTCCACCTCGTGTCCTTCCTGCCTCCATTCAAACCTCGCCCTTCGCCCCCCCCCCCCCCCCCAGCCCCCGCCTCCTCCTCCTCGACTGGGCTCAGGAGCAGCGAACAGGTGTTGTCTCCTTTTGATTTGGGTGCTTTCGGATTAATGCTGTCAGCTCAGCTGTTAAAACAACTGCCACCACCAGATGCCAGTCAGTTTGAGGCTGGAGTTGTCACCTACACACATCCAAACATTCTCAGATGTAAGCGTGCAGAACAGCGTGCGCACATCTTCTAGCACATGGCCTCTGGGCTCACCGTAATACTGACAACCCAAATCAGCTGTTGTTTGTCGGTCTTGTCAATAACCAAAGTGTTCCTTTCTGCCTGTTTTCCAAAACGTCCCCGTCAGCGGCTTTGAAGATGTAGGATACTCATTAATAAACCATCAGATTCATGAAAAGGTGCCAGATGTGGACAATTATAGAGCTTTCAGTTAGAACCTCCTAAAACCAGACTGGTCAATGTCTCATTGGGTTTATGTCCATGAGCTGCAGGGATGACCTTAACCCGTCATCACAAGTGTTTACATCCTTTTCACTACGTTACTCTTCAACTGTTGACACAATTAACGGCATTCCGCTGGAATCTGCAGCGGAGAACAAGCGGTTTTCCACTGAATGCCACACTTTCCATGAATAAAATGGTTTGGATATCGGTTCAAAGGTCATATTTGAAGCTGCTTTTCTCACCTGATGCACGTTAGTTGTGTAAACGGTTGAAGAGTTAGGGTACATCAAAGACCTTTGCAGGCAACATTGATGTTAAAGGGTTAAAAGGTGAGCACATGTAGGCACCAGAGAACTCAAGAGTCCCCAACATCAATGATTTCTCTGGAATCAGCAAATTCATCAAGTTCCACTCAATGTGTCCGAATTTTGTAAATAAGATCCAGAAAATCCTGAATACCCAACTTCTGTTGGGCTGTAGGGAGTCCCTGAACTGTGCGTCTGTACATCTGATCCCCAACCACAACAGAAAACTAGACGTCTGCCTGCCAGTCTGCTTATAGTGACGATGCTCATGGGAACACGTGCACGTGCACGGTGGTCTGAACAGCACACGCGTGCTCAAATGGGACTCACGTTTTTCATTCTAACTTTACTCAACAAAAGGTCACGATGAATCCAAAACGCTAAAAAGCTAGTTTGAACACTGTTGGTCGATAGCTTAAAATGTATATAATACAACTCAGTTTGTGTCTAAACATCCAACACAAAAGATTGTAATAAAAAAATGTCATTTTGTAGAACCAACAAAAGAAAAGTTCCCTTTGACACCGGAGCTGTCGGTTGGGACAGGAAATAGCACTTGATCATCAAACTACCGTGACTCTCCTAGCGGTTATGAACTTAACCAAATTCCAACAGATTTGAAAGCCGCGTCAGAACTACATACCCTACAGTGGCTTAAAGAACGCCTGCAGCTAGAACCTCGGTTTTATCGTCATTGTTTTTATTAAATGTTGGTCTATATCCTTTCCATAAAGACTCAAGTATTGTCAAACTAACTTTGAAATAATCCAATTCCTGATTATTTCAGACTCTGTGGTAACTATAGGGATACAAATCCTGACATCTACTGGATGATTCAGAGCACAAGTGGAAAGAAAGACATACGTTTATTTTCTTTGTTTCTTTACGAATCTACATCAGTAAAAATAAAAAGATCGAGTAGGAAAACTACACTTCTATTTCCATAAAGACGTCTTAAGTATGTCCTGACTCTCAGTAGAGGTCCATGTGTGGTCACACACTACACACCGGCTGTTTGAGCCCCAAAAGCAGGTTTAGTCAAACTGGGTTTTCAGATGTCGGACATCAGCAGGAGTTTCGGTTTAGAGATCCTAGACTTGAACTTTGTGCATCCCTTTGGGTTTCGCTTTACTGTCTCTGGTCTTTCAACCGACTTGACCTTTTTCCTTTGATGGTTGTCGATGTGACATGGAGACGAAGCTCTCCAAAAACTGTTTTCTAACCTTTCAATCTTGATTTCTTCTCTCCTCTGGACTCTTTGGCCTCCCACTTTACTCATGTTGACTCAGGCAAGGCTGAATACTCAAATTTTGCACACGTTCTGCACACAGTGTTGCCTGCATAGATCTAAGACTGGCGTCTGCCTGAATCCGGCCTCCCACACCCACAGCACGCTTAATGCCAGACAACCGCCTATATTTAGAGTCTTTGTTGTTGAGTGAAATGATGATTAGCACTAAATATCGGTGATCAATGGTGTGCAAACAACATTCAGGACTGCTATTTAGAGCTCAGCACCTCTTCCACTGGGCGTCAGATGGTGGCTGGTAGGCTGTGTAGCCATCATGCTTCGACCAATTTAAGACGTCTGTCTTTCTGTCGCAGCAGATTTGATCTCGTCTATCTTTATCCTCTTCCTCCTCCTCCTCCTCCTCGTTGTCGTCTGCGTCTCCTCCTTCACTGAGTAACCCGCTTGTTATTTCCCGCTGCTTCTTCCAAACCAAACTGGTTCATCCGTGTTTGTTGGCGCGCACTTCACACTAGGCCCAACTTGTGATGTAGTTCAGGAAGTCGTCCACACTCAGACATTTGTTCGTCGGGGCGTGTTGCTCCGTGTGACACACTCTGACACCCGAGCGCACACACGCCCAACACTCCGTCTAACACTGGACCTACTGTAGACTGCCGCCCCCCCGGCCTCACCTCAGCGTCCGTCTACGGAGCGAAAACACAGGCAGTAGTTGTAGCCCCGTTTGTACGGCACACACCAAACCGTTGTCCTCTAGTTTCTGGAGATAACACCTGCATCGGCGCTCTTTGTTGAACCGTTCTGACTCGGGTAGAACCAACGGCTGAGCCAACTGCCGTTAGCACGCTGCCCACTCAAAGAGTCATGGGGGCTTTTCCGAAGGAGGCTGGAAGAAGGAACATATAGGGAAAAAACACAAGTCTTGCCAAGGGTGATTTATTAAAGCATGTGCTTGGAGAAAACTTATGAAAGCAACTGAAAGCACTGCTGTTGGAATAGTTGGAGGGCAGGAAGTTCATCACGGACTAAAGAAAAATATAATGAAAGTTTGGGTTTCAAATTCAGGTTGGAGTTGATCCAGCATGTCACCATTTAGGAGAAAAGGAACACATTTAGAGTAGGATTGATCAGGATAAGTTGACTTTGAATGACCAGTTTCACATTGCGATATTCAAATATTGTTTTTTGTTGCTTTTTTTTTATTCACTGTTCCCTCGTTTATCACAGGGGCCACATTCTAAAAATAACCTGCTGTAGGTGAAATCTGGAAGGTAGAAATACAAGCTTGTTTTAAAAATCCCTCACTACACCCTTTTCATGAACATTTTCTGGTTTTTCTCATGTTTAAACTCCTAGAAAACCTTTGTAGAAAAATAAGTCCAGTATTGAAAAATCCCCCAAATAAACTGCAGAAGCTGAAGTGGGATCCAGTTAGGGGCCATCATTCTAACATAGAACAGAAACAGTTTGACACTTACAGTTATTTGGATGGACTTAACTCTTTAACATGTTACAATAGCTCAGAATGAATGACATACTTCAAAGTCAGGAGTTTATTTTTTTATTTTTTTGTCCATTTTATCAAACATACAAGGTGAGGCGAAAAAGTTTCATCTTACAGATTTTCAACAGGAGCTCACATTATAAAAAGTGTAGATTTAAAATGTAAGATGTGACTGCAAGGACATTTTTTTCGTCTATAACCATTATTTTGCCTAGTTAACCCAGTGAAACCCGCTGTGCCAAAGAATGAACAGAAAATTCACTTTTTAAATAAATAAGATGTTTTTTAAACCCTTGAATGAAATCTAGAAGAAAAAATTCAATTTCATTTTTTAATGAGAAATATATATTATCAGTTATGTTGGGTGATTTGTTCCGTTTTTGCTCTAAACAGTTTAAAAAGCAGAGCTATTGAAATGAGTTCAGAAAAAACGCACCTTATTTACCCACCGTCTCAAATTATGAAGAATAAATCCTTCTTCATTCCTGTAATACAGCAGGTAGGCATTTAAAGAAAATCAATAACAATAGATGAATTTTTGTCACTATAAAACTTTGAAAGTTAGCAAAAGTTTTGAAATGAGCAGGAAAAGTCCCTCTACTGCCTCTAGTGGAACGATGATGAACTACAGGACAGAACACATGGACTTAAAGGGGTTTATTTAATAAAGTTTTGATCATGGTAATGAGCTAGGAGTCTCAGGAATGTTGTGTGAAGTATGATGTAAATGATTACATAGAGTTAAAGAAAGCAAAACCTGGGGAAATAAAGAAACTCCAGTAATTTGTTTTACTAACTCTGTTGTCGTCTTTTTATTTCTCTTAGTTGGACTACAATTTGGTTGGTCACAGATGGCGATCTGTGATCTAAATGAGACCTAACCAGCAGCATCCGTCAATACTGACGAGATAGATCTAATCGGCCGAAGCCCAAACTTCTTTTCCTGCCTTTAAGCGCCGAGCATTTGCCAGGACCACTTTGGAGTAGAAACAGATTGACTAGACGAGACGTTCATGGCGGTTAATAATTGGAGCACAGTGACTTGTAGGAGTCGGACCGAGCAGACACGTGCACGCACACACACACACACTGGCGTTGGTCAGTAGTGCATTCCACTGCTGTTTGCTGCCATTGAACTAATGGATCTCACATGTCCGTCCTCCTGTCTTTGAGCTGCACTCAGGACAGTGGGAGCCGTCATGGAGGCCCTGCAGCACGCGGCGGCTTTAGATGATCGATGCACAGATGGACCAAACACTCGCACGTAGAGAAGAGAGACGGGAAAAAAGAGGGACGTGGAGACTCGAACAGAGGGACACGGTTGTGTGCGTGTCCGCTTGTCAACAGTGGTTCACGTAAACTGGAATAGGCGGCCCCGCCTCCGCCGTCCGGCAGGGCTGCCTTAACGCCAGGCCGACTATCAATCAGGCAGCCGAGACGAGGCAAACGTACGAAAGCTTGGGGAGGAACGGTCACACACACACACACACAACCGTAACAGGGGGTAAAGTCACAGCTCAGCACAGTTTGAAAAGGCGTCCAACATGCAAGACAGCATTAGCGTGTCAGGGGTGTCTCGCTGCTCTGTCTGTCTCTCTGTCATTGCCTTGACAGGCAGACGAAAAATGTCATGGCTGGCAATGAAAATGCTGCTGTGCCACTGTGTGTGTGTGTGTGTGTGTGTGTGAGCGCCATTAATGCGTGGGTCCATTCCCCCTTCTGCACAACAGGCCCGACACACAATGTCTTCTTTTGTTGTCATGTTAAAGTGATGCAATAAAGCAGCGCAGTGACAAGGACGGCCCGAGGGCTGCAGCCGCCACCGAGCCTCGGAGTGTGTGCGTGCACGCCGGCGAGACGGGGGAGCGCTGAAGAGGGGTTATTGCCACGAGACAGATTGCAAGTGTCATTTTCCATTACAGCAGCCTGAGCCCACAATGCACTCACACACTCACACACACACACACACACGTCTCGGCCCACTTTACTGGATGCTTCTGACGTGGAGAGATGTGACTGCATAAAAAAGTGCTGACCCTCGTTTAAAGAACCCTTTGATCACCATGACTCCATGTTTTCCGTCCTTCCTTTGTCTTGTCTGATTGGCTCTCCTACAGGAAGTTGGTGGGAATCAAATTTAGGGCTGCATAATGTAAAAAAAAATAGCAATGTATAATATTAATGATCAATACTGCGATGACGATATACAACTCATACATTATTTCCATTTCACTAAAAACGTTTTATTTTAATAATGTTAATGTAACTTAAATATGCTCCAAATGACCACGACTACTTAAAATAGCTCCGTCTGATTGGTCAAATGCATTCATTTGATTGTTAAACAGCTGTCCTGCGATTGTTTTATTATCTGTGTAGGTATTTATCGCAGTTTATTCGATCTTTTCCAACACACAGGTAGATTTTTCTATAAACTAAATTGTAGCTGAAAACCTCATTTTAGAGATTTGTTCCGCTTTGGCGGAAAGATAAGGCGGCGTATGAACTCAAAGTCTGGTAAATCAGCAACAGGCCAACATGTTGTTGGGTGGAGAGGATTCCTGACCTATTGTTGCTCCTCAGCTGCTCTTATCTATTCAAACGCCTCTTGCGAGGCTCTGTTTGTTAACTGGGCAATTAGCGGGCGGTATTTGGTGGTTATCGGCACTGTGGCAGACACTTGGGCCTGTATAAAGTGTGAGGCAGTAAAATGGAAATGGGATGCGTTTTCGATCCCATAGTTCGTCCCTAATAAGGTGCTGCAGCGGCGGTTATCGAGGGCTGAGCAGAATTAGTCCACTGTGGATTCAAATGTCTAGATGCTATCAAACAGCCATATAATGATAATGGAGGTCACAGAAGCAATCGGGGAAACCGTGTGTGCCAGCATGGGAAGAAAGAAGCATTTCTCCATCAGCCCAGACAACATTAAGATGCTATCGCTAATTCCACGGGCAGTGAGACGCACCAGGGAAGTGGGAGTAAAAAACACACAAAAACAACAACAGGGAAAAGTTTTGAAGCGGCGACTTTCTCGAATGTCGCTCCAGATTTTGCCCTTCATCGTTCTTTCGCAAGGTCGCGCCCTCTCCGCTGCTATTTCTGACTGCCAGTGTGTGGATCTGGCTGGCTGAGATTTCATGCCAGTGTAAAAATTGGCTGAGGGTTTGGTTCAAATCAAATTGGACATAAGCACCCACAACACCATCTGTTAGGGAAAGGCGGCAGAGTGAAGGGCAGAAACTCTGCATTCAGACAAACGCATTTTCAATAGATGAACGCGCTGACGGACGGACGGACGGACGCTCTTAGTCATTTTTCACTTTGTGGCCTATTCTTAGAGCCTCTACTTACGCGTGGACATACATCCCAGCAGCCTCTAATATTAGAATGTGTGAAAAAACTTCATCTGGTATTTGGGGGCCGTTGAATCCCGCGTTAGCATATAGCAGCGCGTCTGGATGGGTGGGGGTGGGTGTGGCAATTTCCGGTGTTCAGGCAAACATTTTAAAGCGTGACAGGTTATTTGGTGACAGGTGTGTCGCCCTCAAAAGGGTTTGGAGGCCCGGCGCTGGGGGGCCACATGTCCCCTGATGTTCCCCCCAAAAACGTCCTTTTACTGAGTGAATGGGATGGAAGTGCGAGGGCGCCAGGTTCCTTGGTTTTCGCGCTTGAGCGTGCGTGCTGGCGGGTGTAAACCCCCCCCCGGTGTTGTCGGCAGAGAGGGTGTTTATTAATAACAGAAGTTGGAAGAGCTTCTGACTGAGGATTCACGGGGAAGACGAGGCCGAGCGGGGACGGCGGCGGACTCTTTCTAGCTGCAGTCCTCTGCTTCAGTGGGAGTCAGGGGGGGGGGGGGGGGGGTGAGGGGTTATAGAGTGAGGAGGACAAGGATTTCAATGTTTACGCTAAGGCTCGGCCACCGCAGCAACTGTTGCCAAGCGCCTTCCTCCCCGACAACAAGCCCCTAATTGGTGCTTTCAGCAGCTAACCTTGTGGAGGTGGTGGTGTGAGGCGATTGGACAAAAAGCTTTTTGGTACGTCTCCTCTCACGCTGCCACAGATCACCCCTGGATTCTTCTTCTTCTTCTTTTCTTTCTCCCTGAAAAACCGAAACTGAAAGTGGTCCAGAATGTTGGCACGGCTTTGGAACAATTGGACTGTCTTTAGAAGGAATCGATGAGAATGTGTGCAGACACATGGCCCAGCTCACCCAGACATGAATTGATCATCAAAATATCAACATCGTGGTAAACGGGGAGTCCTGGCGCCGCCGCCGCCGCGGGCGTGAGGGGAGCAGCCAGACTGAAAGGAGGAGAGCTGCAGCATCAAGACTGTAAAGAAGCAAAGGATGCATCTGAATATTTGAAACTTTGGGTTTTTAAAGCTTTGCTTTTTTTAACTCTAGTGTTACGTTTGAAGACGATCACTGATGCTGATGCTTTACTGTAGCGTGTGATCCAGGTCATAGTCTGAGGTCCAAAAAAACAACACACTCTCTGTTGACCGGCTCACAAAGGAGTTGTGATGTCATCAGAAAATGTCGTTGACACCGTTGGTCAACAGTCAGTCTGAGGTCACAAAGACAACAACGCAGTGGTTCAACGTTCCACGGCTTCCAGTTTACCGGTTTTAATCTCATGCTGAATGTGGAAGCGGTATAAATCTCAGTGTTGCTTCAGGCTTTTTCTTTCACAGCTCTATTCTGATCTATATATGAACTATTATCTTTATTTTCCTCCACGATCAATTTCCAAACACTTGACAATTCTGTGAATTTAAAGGGACGCCATCCATACGTCTCTACCAAATCCCGGTCCCTGATTGGTCAAAGTTGGAGCTGGTTTGACTCTCATGGCGTGTTGAATGGATGCCCATGAGCTCATAGAAAGAGAGCATTTCTGTGCGTTTGCATAGGATTTTCATTGAAAGGGGCTGCTTGAACGCGCATAGCCATGGCCTGTGTGAAGGTAGCTGCAGAGCTCCTCCCACTTCCAGATACTGTTAATGTCAAGAAACGCTAGCAAAGTTAGCATCGAACATCAAAGCATTTCTCTGCTCTAGAAATCGACAGATTTAACTGAACAGCTTCTCCTGAGATCTAAAAACCGTTTATCGCAGGAGTTACACTCTAAAAATAACCCGTAATAGGGGAAAGTAGCCAACTTTATTTTTTACCAGCGTTATAGATACTTTAGAGTACTTGTATACTTTTCTCTCTTGCTTCAACTTTGAAAGACGTCCAGTTTTATAGAATAAAAACAACAATGTGCTTTTGATCACAGAATTTGGTACGTTTGGTCACATGATCACATTCTGTTTAAAGGAGAAGGCGAAGACAGGGCACCGGAGGACCGTGATTGACAAGTTCAACAGCCAATCAGGATGCAGAACACAGTCAAAAAGAAGAGCAACATTGCACAATTATTATTATTATTTTTTTTTTGGTGAAACTAACTTTTTTGATATAGGAAGGGGGGGGGCTACATCTCTGATTTGATGTAAAATGTATATTTTTCACAAAACACCAAAAAGTGTTTAAATATCTGGAGTTTTTTCCCTTTTTCTCATTCTGACCTGAAACTTTTCTCCTGATGTCGGGTGGGCGGGACTCGTCGGGTGGGCGGGACTCGTCAGGTGGGTGGGACTCGTCAGGTGGGCGGGACTTGTTGGGTTGGTGGGACTCGTCAGGTGGGCGGGACTTGTCGGGTGGGCGCTTTCCCCTCACACTTCGTCTCCTCGCTGTCTCTGTTTGGCGGCGTCCTGCCACCTCACTGCTTCAGTGTTCAGGGGGGGGGCAGCTTCACACAAACGTCACCAGTTCTGCTATAATCGCTTATTCAATGCTGACCCCTGTTCAGTTTGGGGGGAGGGTTGGGGGGGGGGGGGGCTTGAGCCTCCTAATTTCTGCCAAGGCCAAGTTAATGTGATGCCTGTTTTTTTGGGGATGGGAGGGGGTATAAGCTGCAGCCACAGGTCCCAAACCCTGGGAGTTCTCCTCCTCCTCCTCCTCCTCGTCTTGGTTGTCCTCCTTCATCCTCCGCCCTCCTCCGGGCCCGGCTGGGCCTGGCGCTGGCACAGAGATCCCTTTGTTCCAAACCCGAGGGCCCGGCTCTCTGTCTCTCTCAGTGCCCCCCCCTCCCAGCGTTTTCCCTCCAAAGGTCTCCGCTCTTCACAAATATGAGATAATAGGAAAACTGGAGCTGGCTGCTGGCGGAGACTCGGGCAGAAAGTGAAAAAACAGAAAGCGAGGTGGACGGTTTGTTTGCAAGGCGGGTCAGAGCGAGCCGGACCCTCCTCCTGCTCTCCGCTGTGGATTCTGCGTTGGGGGGGGATCACAGTTCGTCTCTCTGCAGGTGGACGGGGTTGTTTTGGCTCGGCTGCAGGGCAGCAGCTTGACTCCGTTTGATCCAATGAGCCAAAATAAAAGGCGATGATTCTGGAGTCGTTGTCTGCGGCTTTTCCCTCCACTTCTGCGTTTTTCCCAGAATCCTCGTCGGCCGTGTGGGATCAGAAAAAAATCTCCCTCGGATTAATTTATGCACAAGTACAAAAGCAAGCAAAAAAAAGAAGGCTTTTCACAAGTGTGGGTTCCTTTCTGAGTGTAGAAGATGTGAGAAACGTGGCGCCGTGGCGTCCGGACATCTGGGGTTTGGATATTTTATGCCCCAAACATCATTCAGGTTTAATAAGGAGCTGGAAGAAGCTGAGACGGAATGAATCTGCACCGGCAGGGTGGAGCTGGAGACACCCCACCCTGCAAACCAGCCGCACACGTCAGGAGGAGGAAGCCCCCCCCCCCCGCTTAAGTGATTTTTGGACAAAGTCGTCCCTCACTTTAAATGCGAGGCAGGTGTCCCCGTTGGAGGCGTGAAGAGGCTCCTTTGGGACGGGATTTGCAGCGCGGCGTCCGGGATCGGAATTTGGGGGTGTCCCCGCCCCCTAAGCAGAGACAGGTGAAGCAGGTTTTGGGTTGTTTGTGGCTCAGTCAGCTTCTGCTCTGCTCTCATTTCGCCACTCCTCCTCTGGCTTCTCCTCCTCCTCCTGTCCATTTCCTCCCATTTCGCCGTCCTCCACACAATGCCGGAGCCTCTTGGCTTTTATTAATAGTTAAAGTGGCCCCGGCCTGTCACAGGGGACAATGGCTGCATCCCTGTTAATAAATAAAAATAATAACTAGGAGATGGAGACAGAGAGCCAAGGAGAGCGGCGACACGGCCATTTGTTGTTCCCTCTCACTTGTCAAAGCTCTTTGGCTTAAAAGCCTCTGTCATTGTTGAGGTAGAAAAGGCCGGTGGGGAGGTGTGGGGGGCGGGGGGCGAGAGAGGAAGGAAAGGAGCAGCGAGGGCTAATAGCACCTGTTGGGGTGATGGTGAGACAGCTGTCATTGGAGCGGGGGGGGCAAACAGCAGAGCTGTCTTTCTGCTTCCACATCCCCCCCCACCCTTGCCACCCCCCACCTGCGCTTGAGGAAAAGGGTCCGCTCCTCTTCATGCCTCCGTCGCTCCCCGAAGGAGCAGACGTCCAGCCGGATTCAGGCTGGGGGGACACACAAACACACACACACACACACGTCAACAACAGAGGTAAAGGATGCAGGCGACACTGGGGGGCTGTTTGGCTGCAGACCTGTGCATCCATCTGTGTGCAGTCAGGTGTCATTTTGAATCTTTAAAAACATCTTTTTTAGTCTTTTCGGCCGTGCAGGGGCGAATTTAGTCATTCAAGGGCCCGGGGCAAAAACATCAGGTGGCCCCCTTAATCTGCACATTTTTCATTTTTTTATGTTCTTTTTAGATTACAAAAATAAACTACAGCTTCTGAGTAATAGTTCTGAATAACTGTAATAACATGAAGAAATGAAGTACGATGAATATTAAATTTGATTTATCCTCCAAGAATTTATGCCAGTTTAACATTTTATGTGGCAAAACATTTTTTCTTTATTTAATTACTAAAAGCCTTGAAATGACCTGTATAACTTAAACTGTTGTGTTACTCGGCCTTTCATTAGGGTCCTTCTCAGAATAGATGAGAACAAAAACATCTTTTTCTGTGCTGACATTTATGTGTTGTAACATAACACACCTAGTTGTTTTTGTGATCTCAAATGAGTATTTTATGCAAACAATTAGCCTTTTTTGTGCACAAGTTCTAATTTTACAAGCACAAATTAGTTGTAGTATTGATGATAAAATACTGATGAGTGCAGACCACTAATAATTCATAGTCACAATTTATTAATATTAGGGAACAAAGGATTTATTGTAGGTCCTGTCCAGGCCTCCGTAGTTTTGTAATTGTTAGATGCATTTGTGTGTTTTTGGAAACAACTGTCTTTGTAACCATTTTGTTAACTGGAATCAAAGCAGCTTTTGTTCAAATCAGTTTGAAATTATTACGGTTTTTATTATTAAGAATTTTTTGGGCTTAAAGATAGAAAAGAGAGAAATTGTTTAGAAAGATTGTTTTAATTAAAAAAGAAAATGTCAAAACTTAAGATGATGGTGGAACTTCACACCAGTGTGTCTGTCTTGGTTGTCCACATGTGTGTGTCCACATGTGTGTGTGTGTGTGTGTGTGTCCACGTGTGTGTGTCCACATGTGTGTATGTGTGTGTCCACATGTGTGTGTGTGTGTGTGTGTGTCCACATGTGTGTGTCCACATGTGTGTGTGTGTGTGTGTCCACATGTGTGTGTGTGTCCACATGTGTGTGTGTGTGTGTGTCCACATGTGTGTGTGTCCACATGTGTGTGTCCACATGCGTGTGTGTGTCCACATGTGTGTGTGTGTGTGTGTCCACATGTGTGTGTGTCCACATGTGTGTGTGTCCACATGTGTGTGTGTCCACATGTGTGTGTCCACATGCGTGTGTGTGTACACATGTGTGCACACGTTTAGGGTTGAATCCCTCTGTTCGTCCGTCTCCGTGTGACATTTCCACCCCCCCGCTGTGGCTGTGTGCACAGTTGTGGGTGAGTGTGATCATAGTGGGTCTCTGTAATTAGTGACTCTGCCGGTGTGTGCGCGCGCCCGTGCGGGCTTGGACCGGCGTGCGGGGTGTGTGTGAAAACAAAGCGGCGGCTGATAATGCGTCCATTGTGGCGTGGGGTGCATTAAGGGCCTCTTTGTCTCGGGGCCCACAGGGCTAATGATTCTCTAGCAGCAGGTGAGAGGGAGAAAAGCCTCTCTCCGTCCTCCACTCGTCCCTCTGCCTCTCGCCGTTCCCTTGTTTTTGTTTTTCACATTTGCTCTCTCTTCGATTATCAGCTTCCCTCCTTCCAGCCTTGCCCCCCGCCCCCCCTCCCCGCTGATGCGGCCATTAGGCTGAGCCGCCGCTGCCTTTATTACAGCAAATGGACTTTAAATGAGCTTTATTGTCATGTTGGCCAGCCATCTGAATCCCTCTCTGTCTTTCTCTCTCTCTCTCCTCCAACCCCCCACCCCCCAACCCCCTTAAATAGAGGCCCCCAGCATTGAGAGGCTGTTGTCAAAGGACTGGAAGGATAAACTTTTGGCCATGGGCTCAGGGCACATCGCAGAAATTAAAGGTATGCTACAAGTGGAAACGACACAGCTGAGCTCGTCACTTTATCCTCCAGTAAACTGTTCTGTTTATGACCATGAAGCTCACAGTATGAGTATCTGAGTATCTCTCTATTCAAAAATGTGGGGAAAAATGCAGCTCCGCCCCTTTCTGACGCATCCCCTTGTAGACGATCTGGTGTCTGGATCTAAACTGAACAGCTCCGATGTTGCTGCCATTTTTGCTACACCGCTGATGTTAGGTTGGAGGTGTGAGCGGCTGTAAGCTAGCGGGAGGGAGTGGGAACTGATGGATGGCGGGAAGTGGGGGCAGGCTTAAACCGGCCCAGGATTTATGATTGTGGCTAAAAACCGTAAAATCTTAATGAAAGAGCACCAGCAACACTTCTCTAATAGATCAAAAGAGAGAGAGAGAGGATCTTTAATGGATCCTGATGAGTGAAGCTTTCAGAATAAGGATGTTTCCTAAGATCGTTTGTCTTTGTTCTTACATAGAAAAGGTCTGTAGTCGTATCTTTTGAACGTTTTGTTTGCACATAAGCGGTTAGGCCTGTAATGCAGATGCAGTATTATTGTGTAAACTGTGATAAATGTCATGGTAACACAATGCCCTGCTTTAGGTATTTAACCAATCAGATGGAGCCGTTTATGTTAGATGCTCGCCTCCTATGTAGACTCCAGTCTTTTGGAGCATAATTTAAGGTATGTTGGCTCTTATTTAAATGAAAGTCTTGCAGTGAAATGGAAATTGTGTTTTTGGTTGTGTTGCTGTTTGTTGATCACTAATATTGCAGCCCTGTGAGGCGTTCACGGTATCAGACGGTCAAATGGCTTTCTTGGCTTTTCTGTCTTCTGTTCGTGACCGGCTGTGCTTATTTAAAGAAAACTCCCCCAGCGTCAGGTTTTTAGAGAGGCTTTCAAAGCGTGGTGCGTTCACTGACAGGTACGTCTGCTTTCTTTAGTTGCTGTTTTGTGGGGTTGTTCTCTTGGCACCTAAAGGTTGGGAGGTGGGAAAATGGTTGAACTGTAAAGTGGAAAGCCGGGAAAAAACAGTTGTGCGTTTAGAAAAGAACTGAAATGAGACTTTAACCCTCAAACCAGTGACACCTAATTAACACACACTCTTTGACGTACCGTAACTCTTCAACCGTTTAGGAGATTGTGTGATAGTGACGCTGTCCTAAATGCTAACGCAAAGTGTTGCATAAAAGCACAAAGATGATTTTCTCTGCAACAGCAGAGCTACCATAACTGCATGAATGGTTACGGAAGGAAAAGAATGTCAACACTGAAGTTAAGGCTGAGATGCTAAAGGGTTAAATCCTGCCATCTAGAATTTTCTTCCATTTCTGGTTCGGTTGAATGAGCAGAGATCAAATCAGTCCCACTGTCTGGTTTCACAATGCACTTTCAGGAGCAGATCAGACCTGCTGCAAAGATCCTGGAAGCTAACGTAGCTGCTCATCTGAGGGCAGGAAGGCCTGCCGTCCAGACAGGAAATGAGGCGTGGGAGTGAAACCAGCCAGTCCAATTATTGTCCAACTACATTCATTTACGATCCCATAATGTTTACAGATGAGACATTTTCCAGTCATTTCCTGATTTTTGCTTTTTTTTGGCCTTTCGGTTTTTAATAGAAGTGCATTTTTCTTGCATCGCTGTCATTTGCTTTACTTTGAAAAGTTGATTTGTATTTAGACAGTAGTGGCCGGCGCCACGGTTCACCTGCAAGTGAACCCAGAGCATTGACTGTACATGAACCTGGACTGATTGGCCCCTCCCCCCTCTTGTTCCGTAAAGAGAGTACATGCTGGGTCCTATAGACCTTTATAGAGAAATTAACAGCTGTTACTTAGTCTGTTCTTCAGAAAACCCATTCTTGCTCTGATATAATTTTCTTTGCTCTTTCTTATCTAAATGTTTTCATGACATTTTTTTCTATAGTTGTTCAAGTTAAACTGACCAAACCGATGCCTGAGTGTGTGCTGTAAATGTTTGATTGACAGATTATGCAAAGTGATAGGGGGGTGAAGTTCCAACAATGATTGGCAAGACTGGTTGCCATAGAAACTGACGGTTTCTAGATCCAACATGGCGACGTCGGCATCGCGGAAAAGGGGCAGCTGAATTGAATCCAGGGGTATTACAGTCAGTCCAGGTCTTATATACAGTCAATGACCTGCACTGCTGTTGTCATACAGGCTGTAGTGGATGATTGAGAACAGAAGTGGAATGTCTGACACAAACGGACATTAATGCACAGAAAGTGGAGGGAAAGGTGAACAGGAGATATAACCTCTGACCATACAGCTGCAGGAGAAACGTTCAGGGAGCACAACGAGATGGAGGAGAGGAAAGGAGGCTGGAGGAGAGGAAAGGAGGCTGGAGGAGAGGAAAGGAGGCTGGAGGAAGGAAAGGATGCTGGATGATAGGAAAGGAGGCGGAGTAGAAGAAAGGAGGCTAGAGGAGAGGAAAGTATGCTATAGAGAGAAGGAGGCTGGAGGGAGAGGAAAGGAGGCTAGAGGAGAGGAAAGGAGTCTAAGGAGAGGAAAGGAGCTAGAGGAGAGGAAAGGAGGCTGAGGAGTAGAAAGGAGGCTAGAGGAGAGGAAAGGATGCTAGAGGAGAGGAAAGGAGCCCTGGAAGGAGAGGAAAGGAGGCTGAGTAGGAGGAAAGGAGGCTAGAGGAGAGGAAATGAGGCTTGAGGATAGGAAATGAGGCTGAGGAGAGGAAAGGAGGCTGAGGAGAATGAAAGGATGCTATAGGGAGAAAGGAGGCAGATGGAGAGAAAGGAGGCTAGAGGAGAGGAAAGGAGCCTGGAGGAGAGGAAAGGAGGCTGGAGGAGAGGAAAGGAGGCTGGAGGAGAGGAAAGGAGGCTGGAGGAGAGGAAAGGAGGCTGGAGGAGAGGAAAGGAGGCTAGAGGAGAGGAAAGGAGGCTAGAGGAGAGGAAAGGAGGCTGGAGGAGAGGAAAGGAGGCTGGAGGAGAGGAAAGGAGGCTGGAGGAGAGGAAAGGAGGCTGGAGGAGAGGAAAGGAGGCTGGAGGAGAGGAAAGGAGGCTGGAGGAGAGGAAAGGAGGCTGGAGGAGAGGAAAGGAGGCTGGAGGAGAGGAAAGGAGGCTGGAGGAGAGGAAAGGAGGCTGGAGGAGAGGAAAGGAGGCTGGAGGAGAAGAAAGGAGGCTGGAGGAGAGGAAAGGAGGCTGGAGGAGAGGAAAGGAGGCTAGAGGAGAGGGAAGGAGGCTGGAGGAGAGGAAAGGAGGCTGGAGGAGAGGAGAGGAGGCTGGAGGAGAGTGAAGGAGGCTGGAGGAGAGTGAAGGAGGCTGGAGGAGAGCGAAGGAGGCTGGAGGAGAGGAGAGGAGGCTGGAGGAGAGCGGCCATTCGGGGGCTCTCCTCCAGCGATTGAGCTTCATGAGGAGCAGAGCAGGATGGAATCACAGAGCCTCACGGAGCAGCATGGCCGTCCAAAGGGGAGCTCCATTGATCAAACCCCTTTCCCGGCTCCCCGCTGCGCTGACATTTCTGTGGAACAGCGTCTCACCAACAGCTGGAGAGCGGGGTGTGTGCGTGAAACGTGGAGGTGCGTCTGGGATCTGCTCAGCCCTCTGGGAGGATAAAGAAGTGAAGGTAGCAATGGGCTGAAAGTGAAGCCAAAGAGGATGCTGGGATAGCAGCGTGTGTTTTTCTCCACTGAGGAGCGTTTCCAGGGAGCAAACAGCCTCTGAGCTTCTGGCTTCCTGCCGTTCATGCAGTAAATGTAGCAAAACTGCAGTCATGGAATGTAGTACAAGTCTTATAGATAGTACCTCCCTTCTTCTGGAAGAGCGCGTTCTTGACCACGCCTATAGCAAAGGAAGTTCACACTGGACGAGCAGGGAGGGGCTTCTTCTTCTTCTACTGTTTACTGGTGCATGTCTGCCACCTACAGTTTGAAGAGGCGTGGTGTAAAATGTCGTCGCGGTGCAGATCTGGTGGATCTGGCTCTCAGCTCTATTCCCACACATGAAAGAATTTCATTTCTCCTTCAAGATCCATCATCCAACGGCTGGCTCTTCAGGAAATCAAAACCTTTTTAGGGTTGCATTCACCACCAATGTGTCTGCCTGCCTGCTCAACGGTTTTGTACGTCATCCCGTGTGAACACGGACATGTGTGTGTCTACATTCTTTTTATTGACAGTGGTCACTCAAACCTGCATTGTCAAGGCCAATGTGAACCAGATTTATATGGAAAATTTCTCCTACAATGAAATCTGGAATATTTTCATTGGATTTCAAAATAAAATTCTCCTGGAACCATGAGGATTCTCTCTGAGATCTAAGGACCTGTGCATGTTCTTATATCTGGAAAAGCATGTAGTAACGAAAGCTGATGATGATACTCGTTAGAAGACAACTAATGCCAGGTTAGAAACCATCACTTTGTAATAATAATAAAGATTTGGTCATGAACAGAAGCAGTTTAGTTGACTTTAAATTCTAGTATTTATGATAGAAAGGCTGTCGTTTCTGTGGAAGAACCCCCTGGAGGATATTCTTTGAACTTTTTTCAGTCACTTTTGATTTTAAACGTGCTTCAATCAGGAAGTTAACAGCTTACCACTGTGATTTTGCTGTTACTTTTGGGTCAAAGCCTCCAGTATTCCCAGGGTGCTTTGTGGAGCCATGCCCAGAAAATGAGCATGTTTTTTAAACTGCAGTAGTCTTTATCATTTTCTGACAAAAAAGACGATGTGGAGCCGACGCCACGGGATGAAAACTACTTCTAGAACTTGGTTTACCTTCATTTCTTTCGTATTGCACTTATGAAGCTGACATCATTTAGAGCAAATATTAGAAAAGCAGATTTGGGTCTATAGAGAAATGTTTTTGCTCCAAGTTATGAAGATATAAAAGGAGGTTGATTACTTTCTGTGGCTCTCTCAAGCTAAATGAGTTTTTGGAAGAAAATGGTGCATTTAGGAAGCACTTTAGCCAAGCCTGTAATTCTGTTAGCCTAACACTGACCGGATTAACTCATTAGGGCATTTGCTGTAACGTGGTTAACATGTGAATAAACATCTTAACACGTGTTCTTCGTTCTGCATAACTCCTCTTTTTTCTGTCTGAAGTGGCTCCTGGTCCTCCTCCCTCTCCTCGCTCTCCTTGGCTGAGCCGGGAGGAGTCATCCGCACCGCAGAGGTCATTAATTAGCAGCGTGAACGCAGTGACAAGTATTACAATGTTACAAATTGGTTAATTACGCCGTACGTGACGGAGTGCCTTTGTGGAGGGAGGGAGGGAGGGAGGGAGAAAAGGAAAGTTGGCTGTGGGGGAGGCGTGCAGGTAGCGATGGAGCGTGGGAATCTGCCTGGGGAGGAGTGAGCGCAGACCAGTGGAGGAAACCAGTTATCGATCGTCCCGGCTGCCCCGCAGCCGCCGAGGAAACGAACCGGCTGATTTATGACGCTGTGGACGCACGGGGCATGTGTGGCGTGTTCAAGAGCGTGGGTTTCTGCATGTGTGTGGTGTGTTCAAGAGCGTGGGTTTCTGCATGCGCGCTCACATTGGACTGACACCAGCGCACGTACCTGCGGTTGGAGGAGGCCAAACGTCAAGGCGGTGAAAGTCCGCTAAATCTCTCACAGCGCTGCTCAGATCTGTGACTTGGCGCCGTCTGGACATAAACCGGCGTTGTTCATTTCTCGATTTTCAAACGGTTGGCTCTTCCACGTTTGGAGAACAACGTCGGCACCGATTCCGAGTCCCTGACTGGTCAAAGTTGAAGTGGTGTAACGTTTGACTCGTGCTCAGCCGCCGTGCCTGTTTAGGACGAAATACTTCGTAGTGAATGTGAGACTTTTGAAAGCAGAAGCTGATCACACGCGTTCACATCACACTCATTGAACTGGCGTTTCCAGGCCCGCCTTGAACGCAGCGTTCTAGTGGAGTGAAAACCCGCCGGACGCTGGGACTCGGGCAGCAGTCTGAGGCGCTGGAGCTGCCATCGCTGGCGTCTGCACGCGTGCCGGCAAAGATTTCAGCCCCAGCTTTCAAAAAATCCCCTTTGATCGGCCGTTTCACCTTCTCAAACCCCCTCCTCTGCCTCCTTTTGCCCCCCAACACCCCCGTTTGAAGGGGGCAGCAGTTCTAACACAGGCCTCATTCTTGTCTTGGTCAGCACGGCTGCACAAAGGTGGCTCTGTGAGGCGGGACAGCGCTGTGTTTATTTTTCCAGCGGCCGGCGCTCCGACAGTTACCTTTATTGTTCATTGTTGGCGGATGGATAGATGGAGTAAGGGGGGGGGGGGTAGAGGAGGAGCAGGGGGTGCCTTGAGGTGGGCGGTCGGGTGGACGAGGCGGCGACTCCCAACTAGGAGGACAAACAGAAGACTCTCACCTTCCCCACGGGCCCAAGGGGCAGCCGGGGGCACCCCCCCCCCCCTCCGTCCATGTTTTTTTTACTTGTTCCTGTCACCCCCCGCCGAGTTTCCTCCTTTCTCCTCATCTGGTTTGGCGGGTGCAGGAATGCGGCCCTGCTGAAGGTAGCGGCGGGGGAACAATGGGGGATTGTGCTGCTGCACACACACACACACACACACACACACACACACACACACACACACACGTCCAGCAAAGACATGGAGGCTAACATCATTACACACCAGCAGACACGGGCACACACACCCGTGCTGATTGGGCCTCGGCGTGCCTCCCTCTAACTACATCCTGTTGAATGATTCAGGCCGTGTGTGTGTGTGTGTGTGTCAGTGTAATGGAGCTGGTATGTCAGGATCTGAGGGGTCAAAGGTCAGGCCATGCTAAATGTGAGCAGGAGGCCGGCTGACTGCAGAGTAAACACAGACCAGACACACTCTCCTCTCTTCTTGCTCTTTTTCTTCTCTTCTTCCACAAGCGCACAGAAAATACGACTCGACAGCCACGGCAGCAAAAGTCTCCCCACGTAACTCGATCAAATACGCTTCCAGCCTCGCCGGAAAAATGTAAATTCCCAAACCTGGCCGTGGATTTGCTCTGTTTGTGAAAAGTAGGAATCTGGCTCGGGTCTTCCGTTTGCTTTCCTGCCTCGCTCCGCCACATTTCGCCTGTTTACAAATATTTCTGCAGCCCAGATTTATTTTCCCTCTCTCAATAAGGCAATAAAGCCGGCGATGGACGGGCCTTGATTAATTGACGCCGGCCGGCCGGCCTGCTTCTCTCCGGGGAAACGAGTCAACATCTGCTTTTCCCGCTCAAACAGGCGTCATGGCTGACGCACCCTCTCCTACCGTTCAGAGCCCCCCAACAGTCATATACTCAGCACTTGGATGGGGTTTACTCAGCTTTAGTGGCCCTCCCCACTCGCTGCGTCTTCATTTGACCTTTGACCTCACCCCTACAGCCCTAACGAGTTTGATCGATTCACATCGTTTGAGCTCGCGTGACTTTCTTTGGGCCTAAGTAAAAGGTTTTACTGTGCAACCTTAACCGAGTTCCTCTTCAAAGCGCTGCCTCGTCACCTCTGACCCCTGTCTTTTTTTTCCACCCGCTAGGTACCCCAGACAGCCTGGCGGAGAAAGAGCGCCAGCTAATGGGCATGATCGGCCAGCTGAGCAGCCTGAGGGAGCAGCTCCTGGCGGCTCACGAGGAGCAGAAGAAGCTCGCCGCCTCCCAAATGGAGAAGCAGCGGCAGCAGATGGAGCTGGCCAAGCAGCAGCAGGACCAGGTAAGCCTGTCTGCTTCCAGCCCGTCAGCTCAGACGTTAGGATCGCACGCCCACGTCCCTGAAATGACATGCAAGTTCCAAAGAGGGCTGCAGCCATCAACCACTGAACCGTCCTCACTGGAGGCCAAGAAAAGGTGCATTAAGTGAGACAAAAGCGTCAGAGATCAATCTGTCAGTCAGACTTTATTACCTGTAGAACTAGTTTGTAACACGAAATGTTAGCCGCGTTAGCGAATTTAGCATGACTGATGCCACCAAAATAACCGTTACTGTGGCTACGCTAACTCCCAGAGTTGTTTGAACCAAAACTGTCCGACGCCGTTACGCGTTAGCCACGTTAGCCACATTAGCCAGGTTAGCCACTTTAGCCACATTAGCCAGGTTAGCCACGTTAGCCACGTTAGCCAAGTTAGCCACATTAGCCACGTTAGCCACGTTAGCCACGTTAGCCACATTAGCCACGTTAGCCACGTTAGCATATTCACAATAACAACCAGCCTGTTTGTGACCGACATTTGGACAGAGCGCCGCCTACATCTCAAAGTTGGTTTAACATAAGGAAACAACCAGAATGAATCTATATTTGAAAGCAGCGGATTATAAAGAACAGTTGTTTTTTTTAAGTGAACCTTATAGTACGAAACCAGCAGTAGTGTTTTCAGATTAGTTGCTCCTCAAAATTGTTACAGTTTAAACTTTTGGAGCTTCTGTTCTTTGATGTTAAACAAAAAGTTTGCGTGGCTTTAATTTTGGTTTCATCCAAACATCCCATAATACTCTTCAAACAAGCCATGTAATTCATTTTAATCCTCAGTAATAATCAACAAAAAATGAAGATAAAAAGACAACAGGCTTCATTTTCCTCAGTTAGGACCTTCAAAGGTTGCCATGGTTTTAGTTAGCCACATAATATGTTGCTGTACTTTATTAACCTTGAAGCTTTACTTTTATGAAAACCTCAGAGTTTCGTGAGACATTATCATAATATTACAATTTTAAGTTTTATTCTAAAGTTATATTGTTCTTCTTTTAATTGGAAATGTCTGCAAGTGCATTTCCTGTAGCTGGTGCGCTCGCAGGTGAACTAATAAAGTAAAGAAAGTCAGAACATTTGTATCCGAACATTTAAATTTACATTTCTGGTTTCAGAAAACAACACATCCGGGTTTTTTTATTTGCATTGCCGTTAGAAACACATCCTTTCAAACAACTGACTTCTCAGCTGCTTGCAGTAGTGATGGAGGGAATGCAGCACGAGCAACACAACGCTCGCACACACATGCACACACACACATGCACGCGCACACATGCACACAGACATGCACACATACGCACACACATTCACACACACACACGCACGCACACGCATGCACACATACACACAGACATGCACGCATACACATGCACACACACACATGTACACACACACATGCACGCACACACATGCACACATACACACAGACATGCACGCTCACACATGCACACGTACACATGCACGCACACAAATGCACACACACACATGCACGCGCGCACATGCACACATACATGCACACACACATATGCACACATGCACACACACATGCACGCACACACATGCCCGCACAGTGTGAGCCCTGAGGGGGAAGCCTGTGCTGTATTTGCATAGAAAAGGGTTTCCTCGTCTTTCCTGCTCTTGTTGCTTTTGGAGGAATGCAGCCACGAGGACAAATCACCTGTGACCGACGCGGTGCCGTGCAGCGCCCGCGGCTTCTCTGCAGCGCAGAGGGAGGGAAGAAGAAATACTAGACTCTGTGACAGCGAGACTTTGTTTCCAAAGCCAACGTCTTTCTCCCAGGATGACGGCAAATGATCACAAAGTTCAGGCTGTGATTTAGTAAGAGAAAGGGAAGCAGAGCGCGCTGAGAGCGCCACCGCTGAGTCCAGATGAGAGGGGCTCTTTAATATTTCATACGGAGGCATCGACCCTCTGTCGTGCAACCGGGGCCTCGGAGACCCGCAGATGTGTCGCAGCTCCCACGGGCCCCGCAACACGCACGGCGAACACCCGTGCACCGCGCAGTGTGCTGGCTCTAAAAATGTCTCATGCCTCTGCTCTGTCCCCAGATTGCCCGGCAACAGCAACAGCTCCTGCAGCAGCAACACAAAATCAACCTCCTGCAGCAGCAGATCCAGGTGAGGCCCGCCGCTGTCTGCCGGAGCGCTCCTTCCTGACACTGTCTTGTCGGTGGACGCAGGAAAAAAAGGAGTTTTGTGATTGTGATTGGAGAAACATTTTATTTAGACGTCATTTTTCTGCTCTGCCCTCAGGGTTTGGGGTCTAAATCAATGCTGGCTTCAAAAAGGAGCCCTTCTTTAAACATGAGAAACGGTGCACAAAGGTTCAGCGGCACAGTAGTTTTAACAAATATGCATGAAGGGTTGCAACACGTGTAGACCCACTCTGATCATCTTTATCTATAATCAAAGTGTTTTTTACGATGGTCTTTTCATTTGGATTTTGCCGAAATCCCCAAAAAACGTTGTTGTTTTCTAAGACAGGCTGGGTTGGTTAAGTTCACATAGGAACACAGGAAATCCGGGTTCAATTTCCAGGCTGCACGCTAAGCCTAACCCAGTGTGGGTCCTTGGGTAAGACACTTCACGCTTCTGCCAGACTATGTAGCCCCAAGGGGGCCCAAATCTGGTCTTCCTCTAGACCTCTGCCTGGCAGCTTGGTTGTGTTCCAACCATCTCAGTCTGACTGTGTCTCCAGAAGCTCAAACATGTTCTGTCCCTCTGATGTCCTCATTCCTGATCCACCCTGAACCCCAGCATCTTCTTCTCTGCTGCCTCCAGCTCTGCTTACCGTCTTTTCCTCAGTGCCACAGCAGGCCGAGGGGAACGAACGTGTACACAGATCTAGTTTTGTGTTTGGTCTGCTCCTCATTCACAACGATTTGAATAAAGAAACACTCAGAAATGCTTCATTTTCTTGTTAAATGTCCTCCATCATCAGAAAAAACACGTTAAAAACAGAATTTTCATCGGAGTGGGTCCTGAAATGGCCGATTTGCAGGATCGCCATGGAACTTTAGCTGCTTTAGCACACGCAGGCACATTCATAACACGCGTTGGCAGGGACAGAACATGCGGTGCATACAGGTGTACTCATGTTGCATAAGTCACATGGTCACCTTGAACCGCCGTGATCTCTCTTTGACAAACGCTTCTTGTTTATTTAGATTTCTCTACGGACAAAAGTTACTTTTTGACCACTTTAGGTCAAAAACAAAAAGGTTTCTTTTTGTCTTCATAGATGTCATCTGACATCCAGGTGGAACCTCCTGTGCTGCTAAATTTGAAGAAATTCAATTTCCTTCTTTTTAGTTTTCCTAGTGAATCTTTATGAACAAATGTCATTAAAAGGAATGTAAAAAGGGATTCCAACAAGAAAAAAACTCCTTCAATGTGAATCTTTGTCTCAAGCTTTAGAGAAAATGGGCGGGTTTGTATCTACTTAAAAATGGAAGTATTGTACTTTCGGCCGCTACACTGGAGCCTCTATTTTGGTCCAGGTGGCTTGGACGGAATAGCCCGGGCCTTTGTAAAGGCAGATGACACTGAGTTTAAGCTCAGAAAGCCGGGCTTTGTACCATAAAGAGACACCCTGTCCGAGAAGGAACACACACACACATTCTCTTTGCCCCAGAGTTTCTCCGTGATGAGAGACCTTGTGATTGCATGTGTGCTGGACCATCAGGACTCGGTGTAAAGCAGCTGTGTTTGTTTGCTTTTGTGCGACTTAAATTGTCAGGGTTCTGTCTCTTTCAGAAGACGACAAACTTAGGAGTGTGTGTTTGTTTCTCGGGGTTCCTTCTGTGCCTCCGTGATGCGCTCATGTCTTCACCCCATGGTTTGTGTGTGTGTGTGTGTGTGTGTTTGCCGCAGCTGTGTGTGTTAAGCTATAAACACGTCCGCTCATGATTCACTCCCTCTCGACCCCGCAGAGACAAAGCTCTCTTTTCCCATGACTTTGCAACCTTTTCCCAAACAAGCGTTTCTCCATTGAAGCGGCCCAACAATAGTTTCTCACAAGCGGGGGCAGCTGGAGGCGGCCTTGTTACGAAGGGAGGCGCAGTCAACAGAGGCTCGCCGTAAGAACCCAAAAAAAAACATTTTTGGTGTTTTTCACACTGATGTGTATCGTGCACATCACGCAAACAGACAACGCCATCTTTAGCATCCACACAGGGCGCTGCCTGATGATCAAACACACACTCGTCATCAAAGACTTGGTCGAGAAATGCCCTGCTTAATCATTCATGAAGAGATTGTCCACACAATCCCACAATACAATGGCCTGCCAGAGCGGGGGCACCAGGTTCAGTGTGCTGGAAAGCATGTGTGTGCGTGTTTGTGTCTGTATGATAAGCCCCTTGTGATTGCATTTTCCCCCCTAACGAGGCTGAGTTCAGCTGTCCTTCCACGCCGGTTTTTGTGTGTGCGCTTCGTCCTTGGCTTTGTTAGGCTCACAACCCCCAAAGGCCTCCAAAGAATGCTTTCAACCGTCCACTTGGAAGAGGTGATGAAATGAAACGAATAATCAAGCTCATCAAAAAAGAGAGAAGAGTGGCACACATCCGTCATGAAAAGGGGGACAAATTATTTTTTGTCCTCACATTGGGTTTTTTCTCACCCTGAAACCCCAATCAGGCAAGTGAGATGAGCTATCTGAGCTACCGTTAGTCACTGAATGTGGCAGAAGATGATGACATGCTGTGTGAACCATGCACCAACACTCGCCCCGTTCCCGTTCATTGGGGGTCAGAGGCCAGCGACTGTCTTTGGTCTCCTTTTAATTGGTTTTAAGCCAAATGATTAACGGTGTAGCACAGCTTACTGACTGTAACCAGCCTGTTGACAGATACCAGGATGTCATAATACGGAGCCACACTGCCGAATGCTGCGTTCACACCGGGCTTGTGATGAATGCTGAAGAATGTGCTACACTGGCATTTAGCCCATGTGGTTCACACTGGGCTGTCGGCACCACGCTGCTAGTACCTACCGTTGGAAGAGCGAAATGTGGAAGTGGTGCAAACTTCACGGATCTCGCTCCACAGCTCTATTCCGATATATAAAAGTCTTGGTGTCATCACTTTCCTTCCCGGCACAAACTGGAATGACTAATCTCCCCATTCATGGATGATTTTGAAATAGTTGGCGCTTCTGTAAATGAAAGGGGGCGCTATCCATACATCACAAGCAAGTCTGTGTCTGTGTCTGTGATTGGTCAACTCAGCGGGGTTTAACTTTGAACATTGGTTAAATAGATTTTTTATGTGGAGTTAGAAAATGGTTGTGGAAACTTGCATAGCAGGAACGGAAGAGATGTGAAGCCCGAAATGCAGACAGACGCGCATTTACATTGAAAGTGGTCGCTTGAACACGCGTTTTGACCTTTGACCCTGTTCTTGGGCTAATTGTGGAACGTCTACCGGATCTAGATTTGGTTTATTCTGCCAGAATCCAGAAAAAGACGACAAGACTAAAAAAAAGATTCCTTCCACCTAGGCCTGCACAATTAATCGCAAATTTATTGTATTGCGATTTCAAGCTGTGCAATATCCATATCGCAAAAGTTGAAGAAAATCGCAATAAATGGTAACATGAACTATTTAATGAATTGAATAAATCCCTTTATGCATTTGACCAATGGGATGGAGCTTTTATGTTAGATGTTTACCTCCTAATTAGACGAGGGTCATTTGGAGAATAATTAAAGTATTTTGACTCTTATTTAAATTAAACTTTTGCAGTGAAATGGAAATGTTTTTGTTGTTTTTGCTATGTGTTTATTTATCGCAAGTTATATCGTCATCGCAATATTTATCATTAATATTGCATATCATATCGTGCAGCCCTATTCCCACCTGTTTAATACACTTTTTATATTATTATCGTTTGGAAGGAGGTTCAGGTGTATTAAAACTAGAGCAAGCAGATTCATAGGAAGCTTTTACTGCACAGCTGTCAAAACTATAGTGCCCCCTGGAGGACAGGGTCCAAATCCCACAGCCATGGACCACCTTGGAACATGTCAATTCCCTGCAACTGCTTTTTCCCTGTAGACTGCTCTTTGGGGGATAAAATGATTATGTTGACAATTGTCAACAATTGATTATGTTGACAATTGATGACAATATATCTCATAAATCCTGATTTGTAATTTACACAAATATGTATACTCCTTTTTGTGTTACATTTTATTTTGGATTTGAGGCTTTAAGGGTGTTTATTTTTGTTGTAAAATTGGATTCACCTCTGTAAAAAGCCTCAATAGGTTATTTGGTGAACTGCACCCAGTTGCTGTAACCGTATTTGCTCATTATGAGTCCACCCTGACATTTCTTTTACTACGCTGATTTCTTTTTTGCTTCATACACACACACATATTCTTGTTTTTGACCCTAAACTGACAATTTCACATCTACACATGAACTCAAAACCCAGACTGAAAGTCTTATAGCATCAAAAATGTTTGACTTTTTTTCTGTGAAACCAAAACTGTATTGTGTTTTTAACACACTTTGTCTATTTTGTCTGGACTAAAATTCTATGTTTAAGCATAAACAATGATGTTAATTTAAACCTTAAATTGAACATTTTAATTATTTTATAGACTTTTTGGCCAAATCATGACTAAGCTTATCCTCCGAGTGCCATAAAAAAACTATTTGAAATGTTCATTTTCACCATTCAAGAGCATGATTTCTCGAGAATTCCTCAACAGCATTCATATAAAGACACACACACACACCCCCCACACACTCTCATGCCCCCTGCCAGGGGGCTCCTTGTTAAGCTCAAAAGGGTGAATGCGCTTCCCTTTACTTTCCCCTCTCGTCTTGTCTCATTCTAATTAAATGACTCGTCTCCAAGACTCCCCCCCGGTGTTGCCGTGGACGACTGTTGCTGGCGCGCGAGGAGGCACGACAGGGATGAAAAGAGCTCACCTGCCGAGCGGCTCAGGGGCTTACCTTGAGAGTAAACACACATGTAGGGGGAATGGCAGCTAGAAATGCACACAAATACACAATGTATGTAGAGAGGGGATGAGAGAATCCAGCCTAATGAAGGGAAGAGCACCCAACCGAAACGCACACAGACACCCTTACACAGTCAGCGCACCCCCCTGTAGCGCCACCTCTGTCTTTCATCTCATCTAGAATCACTGTGGCTATAGGTCAGAGGCAGAACCACAGACGGAGAACGGGACAAAGTGGGGAAAAATCTGATAAAAGATGAGAGCCACTTGATGCTTTGACCGGTTTAAGAGACTCACAGGTGGCAACGGCTAACAAGCTATTTAAGTTAACGTTGCCATTATGGTCATAAGTTGGGGTGCATCACACTGGGCTGTTTGATCTACTTTGGAGTTCATCTCCTTACATAGTTGGCTTTGTGTGGCCTCTGTGGAAGCTCATGTGAACTCTACCTCAGTTCAGGGACAGTATTAATGCAAATGGGCCCCCGATGGATCAAAGAGCAGAGGTGGATGAAAATAGGGTCAATACAGTAAGTAAATTAGGAAAATGTCAAGATGTTTCTCCTGATTTAAATTTAGTGGGTAGATGGAACCATTGTCAGAAATCGTCTTCTAGGGACGTTGTTCGTTTTAGACAGTGTGGTTAGTGTATCGTGAAGTATCTGTGAGGATAATGTAAGCTACATGCATTTATGATGTACATGTGATGTTGTTGTACGCCCTCCTCTGGAACGTTGTTGAAAATGGAATGTACGAGTAAGTGTTTTGCGACTTATTCCTACGTTTAATGTAAATTGTAGGCAGTTACAACATGATGCTGTCGTATAGTACCCTTTTGCCACACTCTAGTCTTTAGTACTGCCCCTTTACTGACCTCGTGCAAAAATTGCACGGGTGGGCACACGATACAGTACGTAGTGCCTATAGAACTAACATAGGATGTCCACACAAATTCTGATTGTTTGCTTTCCTCATTTGTAACAGTCAGGATGCACGCACTTGTCACATGAACAGCCCCTACGGGACTTCACTGAGACTATAACAATAATCCAGTGTTTCTTTTTGTGTAACTACTCGAGACAGTCACAGTTGTCTATCAGTGTTTTTCTAAACAAAAGGAATTGAATTGATCACACAGGTGTAAAGCTCAAGAAGGGTTAGTGTAGCACAACCCAACACCTCAGAATCCTTTGCATAGTTGCACCTCGCCCAATTGCCTGTGTAACGGGTTTAATCACCCCATTACACAGCAGCCAGTGTAATTTCCTCACACACAGTATGTGTCACTAAGCAAGCAAACACACCCGCACACACTCATAAACCTGGACCACAACCAAGCAGCCGGTCCCACTGAGACCCCTTTCCCACCCCTCCCTGATTCCCAAACACACGTACGCCTGGGTCCGTCCTGGTTGGTGCCGCCTGAACCATGCCCTTACATTCACAGCCCACTGGCCCTCAACGGAAAGTTAAATGATGAATTTAAAAAAAATAACAACACACACACACAACCATGTCTCCTCTCGTACTCTCCCTCTCCGCCCAAATTAATTATTGGTTTTATTGCTCACGCGTCCCCTCTTCAGCAATAGGTCGTCCAGGTCTTGCATTAATTGCCATAACATATGGTCGCCAACAGATTTTAGCTGTGGGACTCGCACTTTAGCGGGGGCTATTTTCTCACGCACTCAGATGCGAGCCATATTGTGCGGCGCTGGCAGCTATTGTTCGGCGAATTAACTTCATAGAGCTAATTACTCCCCAATAATAACTTTACCTTGGAGTTTTTGAGCGTGCCAACCAACCTGTTTCGCACCCCATATGTTAATTAACGGCCACATCTTCATTATGCCGCAGCAGCGCTTTAAGTTCAAGCTGTGCCGCCTGGCGAGCGGAGAACGCAGCCTCGACTCGCTGCCAATTATCCAACTCCTGCTTCCCTCGCACTCCTTCTCCCTCTCTTGTTCATTCTGTTCTCTCTGTCTGTTGTTTATTTCCCGAGAAGTTGTCTCGCCAGGGTTGAATCGTCAACTTCTCTCTTTTACGTCCTTTTTGCCCCCGTGAAAGTTCTCAAGAAGCCTTGCACTTTTTTTCTCTTTTTATATATATATGTACATAAATATTTTACTTTTTTTTCCTTCTCTCCACTTTTGAACTTCCCTTGTTTCTCCTCCAGTTTTCACTGATCAGTTCCTTCTTTCGTTTTTTCTGGAGGACTTGGGTTCTGTCGGCATCAGGTTCCTCTGTTGGACATGAAACGGGTCTTCTTCCTATCAGCAGACCTTTGGTTTCTTCAGTTTCTTTATTTAGCTAAACACTCACACACATATTCTTGTTTTTGATATTGTAAGGACTGATTTCCAACGCTGCATTCTCAAGCCCCTTAACCATCCCAACAGGGTTCTGTTTGCGCTCTGATGAGAAAAAAAGAAAGCAGACGAGCACGTTATTCCCCGAAGTGCCGGCTGTTTCAAATATTCCTCCTCCTTTATCTGCGTTCCACATCTCACGCAGTACATCCTTCTCCTTTTTCTTCCGTCAGTTCTCTTTGTCTCTGATTTTCGTCTTCAATATCAAAGTTTACATTATAATCACAAGGCCAGTTCTGGAAACTCCCGGATCACTTTTAGGTATTGTATTATTGTTCATTCATCATGAGGGAAGTTTGTAGATATAAGGGAATGCAAATGAAAGGGAATGCACAGATAATTCTTCTGCTTTTTGTTAGCGTGTGTTAATGAGTGTTCTGAACTGCCAGTGCTGCTCATCAGCTCAGCAGCTGCTGCTCTGGCATTCAGATTATTTAACAGCAACATATGGGATGGAACCAACTTGTATGCATCTTTTCTCCTGTGCTTCGGTATTTTTTTATCCCATTGTTGTACGACTCGTGCAACAGTTTCATAGGCTGATTCTTTTGTTGTTGTTTTTTTGCTGCGTGATTAAAAGAGGGCAGGAAAGGAAAAGTGCGCTTTTTTTGTTCGCAAACTGCTTTAAACTCCTTTTCCTCCTCCCACCAGTGCAGCGCAGCACTGCTAGCCAGCTCTACGCCAGCATATGTCCAATTAGGCCTGAAAGGCAAAGCAGAACCATTCTGTCTGTGATTCGTCCCCACGGGGGTCCTGCCCGGGCATCGCGCTGGATCGGTTTCCCCTTCTCTGATCGCAGGCGCGGCGGCGGTTTGTGGTTAACCAAAAACGCTGGAGTAATTATTATATTCTGCGGTAGAAGGGGGGACGGGAGCCGCCCGCTCCCCGAGCTGTGATAGTTTGATTACGGTGCTGCTGGCGTGCCGACACAGAAGGAGGGAGGAGGAGGAGAAGGAGGCAAGGTATTTACAGTACGCTGTAAAAGCGCTGACACTTTCTCAGCCTCTAACCACTTCAAGTGTCCAGATATTACCCAGTCGTGCCGCCACGATTGCGCAGCCGTCTCCATCATTCCAGATCAATTTTCCACATCAGACAATTTTTACCTGCCCATTATCCTATTGGGCCATTACCTCCTTGGGCCTCCCGGTCAAATGAAAGAGACAGCAGAGAAATGAGGAGGAAGAGAAGAGAGGGAGCAAAGTGCTCAGAATCCTAGCAAGTGCAGGTCACGAGGCCACGAGATCTCCGCTCTGAAAGAGCTTCTGTGTTTTGTTTTTACCGGCAGCATTGAAATAAAACAAAAGTAAAAAAAAATAAAGGTAAATGTTAGCTAACCAGCCGAGATGAGCTGAAAGCTATTGATGATGGAGACACTCAATTGGGGGTACAAATAAAAGCATGAATGGCTCATTTGAACCCTTTAACAGCAGACCTTTAGCTCCAGTGTTGGAGTTCTCTTGACCAGCGTAACTCTTCAACCGTTTATGCTATAAACGTAATTCCATTCTGAAGCGGAGAGAAGTAGCCTTACGCTGATATACAACACTGTACAGATGTGAACGTTTTATGCAACCAACGTCAATCAGCTGATTCTGTTGCAGAGAAAATTCTACAATCTGCTGATTGACGTTGCTTGCATCAAGAGTTGAAGAGGTTTGTCAAAAGGTTTGTGTTACTAATGCTGTGGTCACATCTGCCCTTACTGGTGGAAACGAGCAAAATCTTGGCAAACCAAAATGCAGATGACCCCCACACAGTTTGAAGATGATACAGTCCTCGGTGAGCCTGTAGAGCTATTGGCATGTGGCGAAGGGTCGTAGCAAACACGTAAGGGTGAAGTAGGTGAGATGCAGGCACGTCATACAGATTTTCCACGGATTAAAGAGAGAATTTCTCTGAGATTCTTGGTTTTGTTTGTGGCGTTAAATTCAAAATATAATAAAAAACAGATTTAAGTCAAAGCATAGCAAACTAGTTGGTCGGCGGGTCTTCTCTTAATTTCTAACCAACTCTTTATCATTTGGCAAAGCTTTCTGGGATTGAATTTTCCATCTGAAAAGGATGATGCGTTGTTTTCTAAAGAACATGAAGCACAAGATCTCCTTTCCTTAATTATTTTTGCTCAAAAAGAGACACTTGTGGGATCATTCACTTAATGGAGGTGTTTTATTTTGAATACAGACAAACCTTTGGATCACGTGACTCCAAAATCTAGCCACCTCCTGATTCAGGTAATCAACAGTCGGACAGATGTCACTAAAACCAGTGTAGGATGCAGGCCTGGATTGAGCCAGCCCTTCTATGGAGTGCAGGTAGATTATCAGGGGTGTGTGTCAGGGTGTGCAGAGAGTGTAAGGTGTCAAATCCTTCAGAGCTCTAAGATGTAAAGAAGCCCTTAAATTATCATATCACCTCATCTGTCCATATGTCTATCATTTGATCTGCTTATGAATGCTTTTTCTGACACCTCGCTCTGCATTTACTGGGCTTGGGACAGGCACAAGCAGGACGCCGGTTTGTACCCTGTTGAGGCTGCATTTAATGTGTGTTTTCATCTTTCTGTCCTTACATTTTGTTCTTTCAAATATTTATTATTTTAGTAGCTTTATTTAATGGTTTTTGTCATTTTTTTCTCTTAATTAATTGTAGCTTTTTGTGGGCCATTTGGGGGGCAGTCATGGCATTTAGGGGGTCATTGACCGCCCCGTACCCATCCCTAAATCCATGCATGGATGGCCTCATAGCTGCCTACTAATGAGCTTTTGGATAAGTTTTAAAAATGATTTTACCAAGTTGGATCCATGACATTCCTCCACCACTCACCTCTTTCCACTCCTCCTCTCCTCCTCCTTGTCCTGTCAGTCAGTCAGTCCATCAAGCGTAGGTCTTTGTGTGTTGTTCTTGGCAGAACGCTGTTTAGCTCAACCATCTGTCTCTAACTCCTCTCGCCGTCTCCTTCCCTTTCTGCCGCTCCCTCTCCTGACGTCCCTGCCAAAGTTACCCATCAGAGGAGCTTTTTTCTCCTCCCTGCGTCTCCTTTTAAAATCCTTGAGACGTTATGAAGTCGTGTGGCGTTTTGCCGACAGGCGTGCAGAGACGGCTGTGTTTGCGTTTTGTTTGGTGCAGGAGAGAACACAAGGCCAGCTGTTGTTAGGGTTTAGTGGACTGTCCTTGTGACTTACTTTCTGCTTCAAATGAATAGATCTCCTGTGCGTTTCTGTAGATTTTGGGACTCTAACCATCAGGAACCCAAAATACCCAACGTATTTCGACACTTTGGTCTAAAAGCCATTATATTATGTATTGAGGTTTAATATTGAATGTTAATCCTATCATTTCTTTAAAATGTTGTTAGGTTTGAATGATTAAAGTCGCGCTCCAATCATCGTTTGATCTATTTGAAAGCGTTCCCAGTGGTCTTTTAATCATGATTTAGCAGATTTTAGCCAAAATAAAAAACTGTCATTTTTACATCATTGGTGTGGAGCAACCCTGCCCCCCTTCTTCTCTCTGTTGCTAAAGTTCTTGAAGTGGGGGGCTTGTGGTCAGTGTGGTTGTAGTTTACTAAAAAAGACGTTTCTTTACACTCAGTTCTCACTGTCTCATTTCACTTTATTTATATGATTACAAACTAGTTTGATTAGCATTTATTTGTTAAATGACATAATGTGTTGATAGATTTGTATTTACCTTTTCTTCCTTCTTTCTTATTATCATCAGCTGGATAACGGCCCGAGTTTAACCCTTTAACACTGGAGATGTCGCCGGCAACACCTAAATAACACACATTCTTTGATGTAGTGCGACTTCTCAACCGTGTATGCAATTAATGTGAATCAGCTGATTCTGACATGGAGAAAAGGGACTTTTTATGCAACACTGCAAACGTGGAAGAGTTAAGGTGGAATGTCAGCACTGGAACTAAAGCCATAGTCTAGAAGGGTTAGACTTTTATACCTGTTTTAACCAATGTTCTAAAAATCCAGGGTTTTATGACGATTCCAAGATGGCCGATCACCTTATAAAAAATATCAAACCACTAAACCACTCGGTCACATGACCATATCTACTCTCCATACTCAACAGTCATTGGTGGTGACAAGTCAACAAGTATTGTGTTCATATACAGTAAATACTGTGTAAGTTGCCTTTTGTGCATAGTTTGCCTTAAGGTGCAACTTTTATGTGATATTTTAAAAACACAATTATCAACAATAAATATTCAGTTTATGATTGTTATCTATTCCCTAATTATGATTTGTCTTAAAAAATAAAATGTCCGTCCTTTTTCCTGTATTTTGTTCAATAAATGTCCCTTAAAATGTATTATATAAAATATTATATATTATATTGTAATTATAGATCTCATTATCAACCATTTGATGTATGCTGATGATCTAGTTGTGTTGAGTCCAAGTTTTGCTGGTCTTCAACAATTGCTGTTTAGCTTATGAGCTTGATAATGACTTAATTTTAACGCACAAAAAAAGTTAGATTATGATTTCTCGGACAAAAGAAGACAAAAACCAAAAATTCCCTGGTTTGTACCTATCAAATGCTGTGCTTGTGTGTTCTAATAAGATCAAGTATCTTGGGCATGTCATTTCAGAAGACATGTCAGATGACGCAGATATCTACAGGCAGTGCCGTGTGGTATATGGCCAAGCCAACACTCTTTTTCGAACGTTTGGTATGTGTACAGAAGGAGTCGAGGTGACACTATTTAAAGCATTTTGTACTCCTCTGTATACAGCTCATCTTTGGGCGAACTAGAAAAGTACCAGTATGAGAAAGCTGCAGGTGGCGTACAATGATACGCTAAGAGTTCCTTTAAATAAGCCAAGGAGGACGAGTGCTAGTGAGCTGTTCGTTTCTCTCAGAATGAACATTCTCTGGACTTGCATGCGAAAACTCGTGATCAAGTTTACATACAGACTTAATGCTTCATCTTGGCTATAAGTAACGCTTCCAGTCAAATGTATGGAAACACTGGAGGACTGTCTTTTTATGTCACTGAAACTAATGTTTATGGTGTGGTATGTAATGTTTTTAGCTTGTTGTTTTATTATTATCCTTCTAAATTAATTTATTTTCCATTAACTGTTGTTTTTCATATCCTGTACCTGGACTTTTGTGTTCTTGACACTGTGCCTCTATCTATCATCTGAAGAAGACAGTAGAGGTCTTTAGAACAATCGTTCTTGTACTCCATGCTTAGACCTGCCAGCTTCTGGTGTTGACATGTTTTTCCACATTCAAATTCTTCTCTTTGCATTGACCTGTGTCTTTTTTTTTGCCCCCCCCCCTTCATCAGCAGGTCCAGGGCCAGCTGCCCCCCCTCATGATCCCCGTCTTTCCCCCAGACCAGCGGACCCTGGCGGCCGCCGCGGCCCAGCAGGGCTTCCTCATGCCTCCGGGGTTCAACTACAAGCCCGGCTGCAGTGAGTTGCATCCAGTCGCGTCTTTGCATGTGTGATGTGTCGTCGTCCTCCTCCTCCTCTTCCTCCTCCCCCTCTTTCTCCTCCTCCTCCTCCTCTTCCTCCTCCCCCTCTTTCTCCTCTTTCTCCTCCTCCTCTTCCTCCTCCCCCTCTTTCTCCTCTTTCTCCTCCTCCTCTTCCTCCTCCTCTTCCTCCTCCCCCTCTTTCTCCTCTTCCTCCTCCTCCTCCTCTTCCTCCTCCTCCTCCTCCTCCTCCTCTTCCTCCTCCTGGGAGACCAGTTGCTCCTCTTTCAGAAAAACAGTCCTGTTGCACACTTGTGTCTCTGCCGTTCTCGTTCTGTCCTCTTGGCTGTTGTTCTCGTCTCATTTTGAGGTAAAAACCAACAAAATGAAGGCATTCTGCTGGACTTTTTTTTTTTGGCTATCACGCTCCGGCTGTGTGGCAATGTGTTGTTTACCATGTTACACAGAGACACATAGAAATTGAGGAAGGAGGTTGGTGCATGCCAGGGAATGCTGGGAATAAATGCTCAATGGGGGGGTGATTTCAGAGGGGTGGAGAGTTGAGCAGGGGGTGGGGTCTAATGTGGCCTGCCCCAGGTTCTCCTCACATTAACACGGGACGCAGCCAGAACGTGTTTCCAGCTCCGCCCACACACGCTAACGCACACGCAGACAGCCAGCCAGCGCTTTGTCATGGCAAACACGGGAGGATAATAGAAAAAAATGCTGCAGATACAACCCCCCCACCCCACTTTGAGTTTCACAGCTTCCCAAACAAGTCCGATCCATTTTAATTAGTGGCGTCTTCACCCACACCCACTGCCCACGTAAATACCCTCTCCGGCGGCGGGCTCGTCTTTTCGCTGCCTCAGCCAACTCCGACTGGACTGGCACGCCGCGGCGGGCCAAGCTGCCCCCGAGAAAACTCTCTGGCAACTTTCAAACTGGTGGGGAGCTGATGCAGCGTGGTGCTGCGGCCTGAAATAGGACATGTGTGGCATTGTGCTGAGACATATTCTCACGGCACCTCGGTGAAGACGGGAACAGATCCCGCCGCCGCAGGAATCAAGTCGTGGTTTTTAAACCTGCAACCGGCAGGATGGAATGAAACGCTGTAAAAAGTTAATCTAAAGACAGTAGGAGACCCTTGTTCAATGAAAAAAGTCTTATTTATGGCTTGTAAGAAAATAATCTTATTAAGAAAGTTTTTAAAAAGCAAAATAACCAGAATGTAAGTGAGCGTCTTGGTGACTAATTTATTTTTTTTGCTTTAAATGAGAATTTTTACTCTTTAGACCATTTGATACCATTGGCAAAGGCTTTTGCCTATTGAAATGCTTTGGTTGTTCTTTAACAGTTGTGAACTTATTTCTTGGGGTCTGCTTTTACAGTGAACTTTCAAAATCTAAGAATTAAAACCAAAAAAACCATAGCATATTCTGTTTTTAAAAAAATGTTTAAGCAAAACTTTCACCATGTTATAGCTTGTAAAACCTTGTATTAATTGTCTTTAAATCCAGGGAAGAAATTGCCATGTGTTGTCACATTGTATTATTTCTCGCTACACTTTCATTTTGTTGAATCTGTCGTAGAGATTTCGTCTAAATTCGAGCAGCTTTTCCTGCCCTATATGGTTAACTCCAAAATGTGACACAAAAATAGGAACACGTCTTTTTGTTGCATGTTTCAAAAAAACTTGAATTGTTGAAAAAGAACAATTAGGAGATTTTCTCTTTATTTTACCGTTTAAATATAACTTATAGATTCTTTGAATAGACAATAGTTTAAAGACCACGTCTGATCGTCTTTTAATCATGAACCTGCCGTTTTTAGTCGTAGTCTAGGTCATGGTTTCTGCAGAGCGGCGGTACCAAAAATGAAGGCGTGTCTACCAGTGGATGCATCAGAACTGGGCGGAGCAGGGAGCTTGTGGCCCCGCCCATCGTAATGTCTATGTCACATGTCTGATCTTTTTCCAATTCACAACGGTTAGATCAAAGCAAATATTAAGCTTAATTCTCTTTATAAATAATCTTCATCATGAGAAAACTGCAGCAAGTACACGTTAAAAACACCATTTTCACGCGAGGAAGCCAGCTTTCTCTCTCCATCCTAAGCGAATTTGTCGGTGAGAAATGTCCGCCGAGCCCTGGAAGGTCTGGGTCCACAAGCCAAGAGCAACATGTTTGCTTTGCCGTGTCCCTCTGCCTTTGTTCCAGTGACCCCCAGGAGGAGCAGAAATATCCACTGGACTTGTGTTTGTCTTGGGAGCAAAGAGAAAAGACCAATCTCCTAGAATACACAGTCCTGAAATAATTCTTTAATGCCCCCCCAACACAAGACAGGAATGTCTCGGCTTTCGTTCCAGTTGTTCTGCAGAGAGTCATATGGGAAAATATGTTGTAGGGAGGGTGCACGGGTGCTCACGCACTGATCCAGACTCACATTTTCTGAGTTCAAGACCTTCCCTGGATGAAAAAGCGGCCTCCGTGTGAACGCCGCGGTGCTTTTGGCGCCGATGGCAGCAGCCGAGAGTCATGTTTGGGTAAACGTCCATCAATGAAACGCAGCATCCGTCTACCTTCATCTATTGTTTCCCCACCCCCCTCCTCTGTCAGTGATTATAGGGTTAACCCCCCCTTATACACACACCCACCAACCCGGGATCCAACCTCAGTCCTCTCTCTGCATCCGTCCATCGCTTGATTTATCCTTTCTGGTCCAGATGGAGAAGAAGGGACGGAGGAGACAGCAAGAGGGGCTGCAGTTTCACTTAAGAACCAACCGGGGGGGGGTTGAACAGCAGAGTTGAGAGGGGGAAAAAAGGTGTTGGGGGGGGGCAGCAATTGGCAGCCGTGGCTCTTAATTACGGCGGCGGGGCCGGCTTTATCAGAATCCCCTCACCTCTCTCCTCTTTGTCCGGGGGCATTAAGGAGGACGCCACACAATCAGGCTTTTCATTAGAGCCGTGAACACAGAGTACAGACAGAGACTCAGGTGGGGGTGGGGGGCAGGGGGGTGGGGGCAGGAAGGTGAGATGGGAGAAAGCAGGAGGATGATTTGAGAAAAACAACAACAAAGCAGTCGTCCATTAAAGATTCGCCTCTGGGGTTGTGGGTGGGATTGTTGGCGCAAAGCAACCCCGCCCCCCTCCACGTCGCTCTCTGTTTAAGCGGAGGCCTGCAGTGTATTTTCTACATCACAAATATGATCCTTTTTCCATCAGCAGGACTAGAATAAAACGTGTAACGGATTCTTACCTGTCTCCTCAGGTGACCCCTACCCCCTCCAGCTCATCCCCACAACAATGGCTGCCGCCGCTGCCGCCACGCCCGGCCTGGGACCCCTACAGCTGCAGGTACATTTCCAACGCGTTCCCTGTTGGCAGACAAACAAACCAGGGATTCCAGCATCCAAACTGACGTTTCAGTGGGTAGGGGGTTGGTTTTTTAGTCTGTGGGGGGGTGAATGATATTTTACAGAAGAGCTGCAAAAACAATCAGGACTGATGCCAAACATAAAAACTAAACATGAGAAAAAAGCTTCATAACATTTGCTCATAATCAATACCACCTTTTCAGTTGGCTGATAGAAAGCTGCTTTAATGGATAAAAAAAAATTTTTCTTTTGTCACTTACTGGGACACAAATCAAAAACACTTTGGTTCAAAGGTTTCACATAATGTTTGGTGGCATCCAGGGTAGAAATCCACGGGGGGGGGGGGCCTCAAAGGCAAACATCGCAGTGATCCCACCTAAAGATGATCGCCATGATCAGAGCTCACACACCGCCGAGCCGCCGGCCTCAGCCATGAAGGCCAATGGGATTGATGGCTGACACCAGGGCAGACGTGCAGAAAGGAGGTGTGTGTGTGGGGGGGTGTTCTGATGGGACGTCAGATGTCATTTAGTGGGGGTGCATCTTTACCCGGGACACTGAAGTAGACTGTTTTTGCAGAAGGTCTAAATGCAGGTTGGAGCTCCAGTTGTGGGAAAAACGGATCATAGAAGAAAAGATTTGGATGATCGCAGCTCAAGGGCCGAGATAACAAATGTGCCAAAAATTCATCTTTGTTGTGTGTTTTTGTCTCCGGCTTAACGGCTCGGTGGTCATTTGATTCATGAGTCAAACATTCAACTTTAAATGAAGGGGCGCCGTCTTTATCAGGAAGCTAAGGACTTATTAAAGTTCTGCTCACATTTGTCCCTTTTTGGCTCCCGTAGGGAAACAAAGCAGTCTGGAAAAGCAAATGAAAATCAAAATAAAGGAAAAGAAATCCAAGACTTTAGCTGTCCTAAGGAATGAGGTTTCTGGTGTCAGGTGTATTGTTCTGCACTTAACTGTGTAAAAAAGTAGCTAAAGTCTGACCACAAGACAAAAAGAAACCGTTTAAACATTAGGAAGGGAAATAACAGAACACAAGTCTTAGTTCAATTCAATGCTAAATGAATTTTTCAAAACATCAATAAGGGGTTTTTCTCTGAAAGGACTTAGTATTGAGCATAATTTCTTTTTAAATATGTATATATATTAATTAACAGATAAAAAAGCGGGTTCCTTTTTGTGAAAAACCACTGTACTGAAGGGAATGAAGTTAAATAAACTCCTTCCTGGAACCACAGGACCAGTAGAGGTTGAAGTCAACCTACGTCTGACTTTTGTTGTGTTACACAGCAATAATTACAAGTCTGAGCTAGCTTGAAATATGCTATTAGCACTTTTAACTAGACCTTATTTCACTCACTTTTCTAACACCTCTGCTGTGTGGAATAACAATCAAATTCATTTCTCTGATAAACCGGCTTCATCTGGACACTGCTGCGGATAGAACAAGCAGATGGGGCTTTACCCAACCTAAGAACGCAGATGACCCATCAAACTAAAGAAAAGACGGGAAATGGATTGCGTAAACGTTTGGCTAACGTAAAATGTGTCGTATCAGCACGAGGCTGCTTTTCTCTGCTTCAGAATCCAATGGAATTGGGTAAACGGTTAAAGAAAGTACAGCAGAGCACTGGAGCCAAGGCTACTCAGTTCATCTTTGAGTGCCACATGTGACTCTCGAGTCCTGAAGTCCCTTTCAGGTCCAAAAAGGTTGCTCCACGCCATGCATCACATTTCTACAAAACTGACCATCCAGACCCGTAGAACAAGTGAAGCACTTGAAAAGTGCCACATGTCAAAATTCAAAACGCCATTTTAAAGGTACAGACTTAGTTCCTGTCCAGGGTGGAGCCGGCTTTCACCCAACAGTAGCTGGGACAGACCCCCGTGACCCTGAAACGATGGATAAATGGATGGATGCTGGGATGGATGCTGGGATGGATGGATGGATGGATGGATGGATGCATGGATGGATGGATGGATGGATGGATGAATGGATGGAAGATGAATGGATGATGGATGGATGCATGGATGAATGGATGGAAGATGGATGGATGATGGATGGATGGATGGATGGATGGAAGATGAATGGATGATGGATGGATGGATGACATTGACATTAAATCAAATATTGCTTGAAAGGAAGTGAACTTGTAGAATCCTGTCCTACTGTAACCATTTGATTACATGATTTATTATTATCTGCTTCATAACTTTTATCAGACAGAATTAAGAATCCTTAGGTATCAATTAATCATGTGACAAAGATGAATTACTTAGTTATTATGTAATGACATTATTTATCCTATCTTCTTGCTCCATGTCATTCGGTCTTTTCTCCAGAATGTCGACTTGGTTATCTGGTTGCTGGTTTTGCCTCTGGAACTCTTCCACTAGCTCAGGTAGAGGAGCTAGCTTAGCCTGGATGTGCTCAAGGATTTTTTTTACGTCATTGTTGTCGTAGTGAGAGCAGGCTCGTTAACCCGGTGAAGATCTTTAAAGTCCACGTCTGAAATGTGAAAGCCAAACATAGAAGGATGGAGGAAGTGGAGCAAAGTCACAGTTGAAGCAGGAGACGCCAATCAAGGAACCCGAGCATCTGGTCTCCCACTTTCAGGGAGGATGAGTTGGAATTTTCCTGTCTGGAATTCCTCCACTGACATCCAAAAACACAACGCGCCACTCCAGTCCCCATGGGCTCCGGGGGTTAGGGGCCTCGACGGCCGTCTTCAGTGGCCGGTCTGAGTCACGTTGAGCTCCAGAAGCTGAGCCACCACCTTTTGCCTTCTGAGCGGGCGCAATAATGAAGCATAACGCGCAGATGTGTGAGGGAAACAGCTGCTCTGGCACGCACACATCTCCACCCCGTCTTATCGCCCCTATGCAGCGGCGGCGGGTGAACCGGGTCGAAGGTCAGGCGGAGTTTATGTGTAACACATTTGCACCTGTCAGCCAACCGCGTCGGCCCATAGGCCGGACTCTCTGAGAGAGTAGAGGAGCCGTGTAAGTCCACCGCTGTCGCCGTTGGTTTCATGATGACTCCACGCCGCGAAGACCGCCCTCTGTCTGGGACCGCTGCTTCAATCTAGCCATCCGTATGTTCAGCTGCAATCAAAATCTCCACTTGAACAGCTTTGTCCACCTTGCAATTGGATTAAAGAAAAAACAAGGAAAATAAGGGAAATGCACACATCTCACTGACAGATTTCTGCCTCGCAATCCTCGCAGGAAAAAAACCAACATGCACGCTTCCACAAACACATTTGTCCACAGAGATTAGGGCTTTGTCAGGGAGACAGAGATTTGCCCGGGCTAACACGGGTGCAGATGTCTCAATGCGGATGGATTTCCTTGGGGATTGTCTCCGCGGCCTCATTTGATGAGGAGGTCCTTCTGGTTGAGGCGTGAGCCGCGAGGTAGCCGCAGAAACACGGCAGTCAGATTCACGGCTTTATTAATGATGTCATGTTTAAGTTTTCTTCCTTGTATTCAAACTGTTTGATAGGAAAGGAAAGAATCCAGCCACAAATGCTGTTGTACAGACATTTAAGACAGTTTTAAAATTTCATCCAAAATAACATTTTCAAATTTCTTCCGGCTAACTGACCTTGAGTTCTGCTGATGCAAGAAAAATACTTCCAAGAGAATTTTTCAATTAAAGTACTTTTTCTTATCTATTAGTGTCTGACTTCTGCAGAACTAAAAGTTTAGGGGAAAGCTCTGATTCAGTCCAAACTAACTAATGCCTTAGTCACAACTTCCTACATGGGTGAAAATGGACAAAAACTGCATGTAAATACCAAGATTTGAGGCTTCTCTATGGGTGGAAATGATTTCCTTCCACGAAGACGCTGTGAGCGGCGGGTTGTAGCGAACACTTAAACAACATGCTAACGTTAGCGAACACTTAACACGCTAAAGTTAGCGAACACTTAAACAACATGCTAACGTTAGCGAACACTTAACACGCTAAAGTTAGCGAACACTTAACACGCTAACGTTAGCGAACACTTAAACAACACGCTAACGTTAGCGAACACTTAACACGCTAACGTTAGCGAACACTTAAACAACATGCTAACGTTAGGAAGGGTAAACTGTCACTGACGTTAACCCTGCAAATACATCACGATACACTAACAACAGGCAATTCCAGGCCTGGAGGGCCGGTGTGTCTGCAGGATTTCCTGATCTTCTTGCTCCACTCATGGCTGCTTACCTGGTTCAGGTGTGTCCAGCCAATCAGAACATGCCAGAGCAGAGCATGTTGGAAGACATGCAGGAATGCAGCCCTCAATGCCCCCCTCTGTGCTAGACAATGGTGCATTCCATTTTCCTGACGCCCTGTAAGGTGTCCGTACAGGCCTGAAGGGAACTGCAGGACACACCTGCGCCCCCTTTGAGATGCAGCCCCTCCTGTCCAAGACCCACGGCGGGTTTGGAAGAGTCAAAAATCTGCAGAACGGGTCACACCCTGTGCGTTAGGTGGTAACTTCAGCACTAAATCTTTCAGTTCCTCTACAGCAGAGGTCTCCAAATCCAGGCCTGGGGGGCCTACATGTTTTCTGCTGCCCTTGAAGCTCCTTATTGGCTAAACACACCTGATCCAGGTCATCTAAATCTGGTAAACTGGAACCAGTTCAAGTTTGAAGGCCATAAAGAGTTGTTGTGTTTATGCAGCATACGGGCTAAAACTGATGCAAAAACCCAAACAGACTGGGATGTTTTTCCATCCGTCCATCCATTCCCACCACCAGCTGAGTCACTATTGGGGTTACTGGAAGCTATTGCAGCTTCTGTTGGGTGAAGGCATCATACTCCCTGTACAGGTCCCCAGTCTGCTGCAGGGCCACACACTACACACTCACACTACACACTCACACTACACACTCCCACTACACACTCACACTACACACTCACACTACACCTAGAGACTATTTAGAGTCATCACTTTAACCCATGAAGCATGGTTGTGGTCTGTGGGGGGAAACCGTAGAGAACAGAAAGGTCCCAGCTGGGATTTGAACCAGCGTCTGTGATGTGCTATTGTGCTGCCCTCTCTACAGACTTTTTTTAAAATGGTATTGAACCCTATTCAACCCTAAACTATTGTTTTCAAGACGTTTTCCACTTTTAAAATTGTTCTGTGTGGTGATTTGGGTGCCTGTGAAGGTCAGAGACGTTTTTCAGATACTCCTGACCTGTTTGCAGCTGATTACCTGGATCAGGTGTGTTCAGTCATTCAGAGAATAAAATCACCTGATCTAGCTAATCAGCAAAGAGTGGAACAAGGATTACTGGAAAACAAGTCCTGCCAGATATGGTTCCTAGCAAGACATGGAGGAAAAGTCCAGCCCCCAGTTCCTGGGTTGGGTTGGTGGCGTCGTTTGTGAGTTCATCATCTGAATCCCTAAATGGAGGTTTGAGCTATAAATGAAAAAGGATCTTGATGTAATTCCAAGAAACTGTTTAGCAGAATTGAGTACTTGGAGTTAATCATAAAGAAAGCTCCACTCTTGATATGGAGCTGGAATTCACGGCCTTTGACCTTCTTCCACTACATAATAGGCACACATGGAGAAAATCCCTCAAAAGCGCAGCTTTAAATGCACTTTTTGGAAAAATGTGTATTAATCTCAATAGTTTAAAGCTTCTTCTCTAACACCCGTCCATAGAAATCTGCAGAGTGGCTCTTCTAGTCAACGGCAGCTTAACGCAGAATCCTGCAAGGTTTTCAAGGCAGCTTTGGAGCGTACAAGGCTGCCATTTAGCTTCTTAATCTAAGGGATGAGTGTGACATTGTGCATTAGAGCATGTTAATCTGGCTCCCTATTGACCCTTGATATCAATGATACACTATCGTCCACATCGCACAAATGTACTGAGAAGGACAGATAGTGAGCGGGAAAAAAAATCCACTTATCCAGGCAAGAGAGCGAAGCAGAGATAACAGTGAAAAGTACCAAATGATGAGCGCTTGAAAGGATAAACCAGAGAAAGATAGAGGACACGGGGAAAAAAGAAAAAAGCGCGCACGCGGTATAAAGAGGGTCAATAGCGCGGGTCAGGCATCATATGGAGAGGCAGATGTTGGAACATATTGTCCTGGATTACCGCACTGTACACCGGAGACGGAGCGATGACGGCTGGAGGGAGGAACAGATGAGGGAAGGTAAAAGAGAAATCAATGAAGCCGCTCATTTCTGCAGCCAGCCTTATCTGAGGAGGGAGACGGATAACAGCCAAGCAGTTTTCTCCGATGGGAGAATTGCTTGGGTGTTGATGCGGCCACCTCAGTCAATGGGAAATCAATGGGGGCTGCGGAGATAGTTGACTCTACACTTGAGCACATTCCGCCTCACGAGCAAAACGTTTTATACTCCTTCTTTATGGACTATTCGTCAAACTCAACCAGAAAAATCCTCAACTGAAGCGTTTGAAGCTCCACAAAGCCTCAACACTCTTCCCTGAGCTTGTGCTAAAAAGGAAGATGATGCGGTTTTTAGCCAAAATTTAAAAATAAAACTTAGTTTCTGCAGAGCGGCAGGAGTTTATCAGAGATTCACCTCTGGGTTCCCTTGGCCTTGCCTGCGCTCATTTCCCATCATGCCTTTGGTTACACTCTCTCCCTCTAGCTTACAGCCCCTCTCAACACCTGAGCAACACAATGGCGAGCGATGTTGGAGCTGTCTGTCAAGCCGTACAGGTTCAAAAATGAAGGCGTTAATGTATCGTCGCCTGCAAGAGGATGCGTCGTAACGGAGCAGAGCAGGAGCCGGGTGGCCCCCGATCGTAGTTCATACGAAACAAACAGCCCACGATCTTTTCATCTGCTCCTGATTCACAACCGTTTGCATAAAGAAATCATATTTTCTCTAAAGACGCTTTGTTCATGGCGTTTGAGTCCTGAGACGCGTTTCAACAGGCTCATCAAATATTTGATTCCACCCACAGTCTGACAGCGATGTAAGTTTTTTTATCAGATGACTCCCCAGAAGTGCTCACTGATGCTTGTTTTTCTGCCCCAAACAATAAAACAAACACTGTGCAGAAAACAGAACAATCCATGAAAATCCATGCGCTGGTGTCTGTGTAAACAATGGCGCTCCAGCTGCTGTGGAGCGAACCCGGACATCAGGGATCAGGCCGGTTCATAATCTGAGCAAAGCCGCAGATTATTGACCGGAGGCTCACAAACACACACAGATACTCAGATCGCTTTGGGCTCAGGCGGCAGCAAAACAAGACCACAGAGCGGGCTTATTGTGTAGCAACCGAGGCAAAGGACGATCCCCGTCAGTCAGGGAACACCGATAACGGGTCACCTTCTGACCCCAGAAGCTCGATGGCTGTCATGAGACGCGCTGCTCGTGTCCCGGCGCCGCTGTTGCAGGTCTGAATGTTTCCAACGCGGCTCAGAGTGACATTTGAAGCTCAACCGCCATGGCATTTCCCCTCCTCATCATCGTGTGTGCGCTCGTTTGCGTCCGGGGCCGACGCGTGTGTTTGCTCTCCCAGCCACCCCGACGGCGCTCGCGCTGTCACTTCCTGTTTGTTGACATGAGTGTCGCCGTGGCGACGCTCTGGGCGCGCTCCACAGTCCTCAACATGTGTGCGAGAGAAAAGTGTGCGTCACATCTCGCCGGCCCATTGAGCAGGCTTCTGGGTTGGGGGGGGGGGGGGGTGTAATGGAACTCCATTCAGTCCGTGGATAAAGAGGCCCTTTGAACCACTGGTCCGAGTATGGCGGGACCCACAGACGCACGACCGGGAATACACACCACCAATCGCTGGGGGGGGCTGCCTGGCGAGGAGAAAGGAGGTGGGAGGTTCATGCTCCACTGCACCTCCTGCTACCCCTCCCCCTTTTCCAGTCCTCATCAGGAGCTACAGATATTCCCTAAAATATAATCCAGGACCATTCAGTGTCCTGAAAAGACTTGGAGCCCCCCCTCAAAATGGTGAAGGCTGGTAGTGTCCTTACTGGGGAGTAATGAGTGAAAACAGACCATTGACTATAAATGGGAGCTGGACTGAGTGATCCCTCCCAGAAGCCAAAGCCTCATTTCCAGAGAAACGAGCAGCTGTGGAGCTTTTGTTTCCTGCTGATGTCCTAAAGTGTTGATGACGTGAAGAAAATCTCCAGGTTTGTGGGACGACAGGCGTGTTCAGAGGAACGCCGTGACTGACAGGGAGGCTGAGAGGCGTCTCCGCTTCATGAAGTCCTGTTTGGGGTGGAGGTGGAGGTGGACCTGGCTGTCAGCAGAGGGAGATGGGGGGGGGGGTTCGTTTGACGTTGGCGGCCAACGGCTGAGCTCCGACAGACGGACGGAAGTTAAACTGAACACACAAAAAAACGATGGTCTTCTTCCAGAAAATTACTCCAGAAATAAACAATAATTATTACAAAAAGACGGCAACACACTAAAAAAAAAGAAGCAACATTCTGTTGCTGTTTGGAGGAAACAGCCTCTTAGAGATCTGGATCAGTCAACGTGGAGGGAGGGGGGAACCACATTTTTTGATCAAACCTGGAGCTCCGTCCAGATTGGGAACCGGATCCTGGCCAGAGACTGTTTTGAACAAATAAACGGGAGTATTTTCCCACCACAGGAGCCCCCACCATAATGCTTTCATTTAATTGGACATTAATTAAAGTGTGAGGAGAACACTTGTTTTTCCACAGCGCCTCCTCTTCCTCGCTCCTCGTCATCACTTCTGCGTTTTCACCTTCAGCTGGAGGGGGGGGGCTCTCCTCAGCTGGGGGGGGGGCTCTCCGGCGTGACCTGGATAGGCCGAGCGCTTGCCTCTCTCCCACGATGCACCTGGAGGGGACACGGCCATCTCTGAGCCTGTCAGAGAGGCTGTTAGCGCTTCTCCCGTGGGGGTGGGGGGGCTGACAGCGGCCGTGTCCCCTCCATCTCCCCCCCCGTCACACAAACAGAGGCCGGGCCACTAATGGCCTCTTCTTCCAGAGCTTTTTAGCCGACTTCTCTCTTTTTTTTATCTTTCGAGTATTCATTTATTCATGTCGTCCTTTTCTTCTCGCTTCTTTCCCTACATTTACCCCTCCTTCTTTCTTTCTGCCCCCCCTCCGTTCTTTCTCTGACCCCCTCCCTGCCTGACCCCTCAGCAGTTGTATGCGGCTCAGCTGGCGGCCATGCAGGTTTCCCCGGGGGCCAAACAGCAGCACGGCGGCAACCTGCCTCCCCAGGCCAACCTGGGCACCCACTCCCCCCCCCACCAACACCCACCCACAGAGCGACAAGAGCCGCAGCCCCCCCCCTGCAAACAAGACCAAGGTGAGGAGACCGTGCTGGTGTCCGTGCATGCCCCCCCGCCCCCCGCGCTCGGCTGCATCTCTGCTCCATGAAAGCCTCAAAACCACAACTTTCATCAGTTCACAAAACTACGACAAAGCATGAGAGCACCAGACAGGCATGAAGCCGTAAACGGAAGAGATTACATCCATATTTCATGAGAAAACATTTAGAAATTGTTATTTTACTAGAATAAAGTCATAATTTTCTGAGAATAAGGTGAAAAAGGAAAGGTTTATATTTAACAAGAATCGAGTGTATTTATGAGCCACAGACAGTCTGCAAGACCTGAACAGAAACACCAGTAACTGTGTGGAGTCTCAGGATGAGCCGCACTGATCGGTTCCATCAGCAGCGTCTGCAGAACATTCCTGACCCACGTTTGCATTTCCGGCGGGCGCATTGTTAACGCCGCCGGCACTAGAGTTGGCACACAGATCGTCCGGAATCTTTGACTTTTCTCTCAAACGTCTGAAACGCTCCAGTACTCCTTCATACAAAGACGTCCTGGGATGGTCCCATTGTCTTAGAGATGACAGACGTCTAAAATTCCCATCATCCCTCCTTCCTTCCTCTCAAACACGTATGTGGAGGAGCTCCTCTAGCGTGTGCTGCTGAAAAGCTCCCGCAGCCGTCCGTTTGCGGTCGATTTGAGGACGCGACGGCGGCTCGGCGCTTTTCTCGGCTGGCTGCCTGAAAGGGGTGACGGGGAGGAGCATGGCGTCCATCCAGGTGGAATTCTATGAATATCTACCTACCTGTGCTGGGGAACGCCCCCCCCCCCCCCCCCCCTCATCCGGAGCACGCAGAGATCACGGGCAGACCACCAACACCCCACCTCTCATACTCAGCATTCTTTAACTTCACCAGGTTTTTCTTTTCTTAAATACTTTTGTTTTGATTTGTTTGTTTGATTTTTTATTAATTCCAACTTTCCTCCGGCCCCCGTTGTGCACACACAAACATGCACGCCAACCGCTTGTTAGGGTTGACCTCTGGAGGCTGACCCCCTCCCCGCATCGCCATCACACTTGCTGCCAACCCCCCACCGCCCCACACTTCCTATTACCATATATATGGAGTGGGGTTGACAGGCAGGTGTCGCGCCCTGTGGAGGAGGGGGAGGCGGGGAGGGAGTGAGCGGCCGGGGAGCAGAGCCTCTGCGACCGCTCCCGCACAGCGGAACCGGCAGATTGGCTGCAGAGCCGTGCACAAACACCATCAGTGCTCTGCAGCGTCCTCCCATCCAGACTGACCACTGGAGCTCTTCGCTCAGCCCCCCCCCCCGGCTCTGCTCGGCCAAACGCCATGTATATTTCAGAGCGGCGCTCCCCATGCGGCCCTACCTCGGGTTGGAGTGTTTGGAGCCGGTGGCGGGCTCCGCTCACAGCTGTTTGGACTCAGGCGCACGCCGCTTAAGTGCTTTCCCCTCGGGTGAGACAAGGACGCACACGCAGACTGAGGCATGTGCGCGCACGTGCAGGTGTGCAGAGGGACGGCGGCGGCCCCAATCACAGCAGACTGTCTGAGCGCCAACAGATGCTGACGTGCTGCAGACCTGAAACCAAGTCGCTTTTGATTCTGGAGGGTCTGACAGATGCTAGTCCTGAAGAACTTTCATCTCTGTAATCAATACATCCACGGATGCATGCAAAGCAATCTATTCATAGAGGTTATATATTCAGTTTTAGGTTTGCTTCAACATAAATGTCAAATGTTTTAAGTAACTTTCTCTCAGTTACTGTCAGAAATAATGAATTTGAGCGCCACAAACCCCGTTTCTCTTCATTTAGGTCTTAGTGTAAATTGGATTAAAATATCAGGCAAAAGCACAATATTGTCTGAAAATATATATATATATATTTTTTTTTTATATAATAAGTTTTTCCAAAATCATAAAAGTTAGGTTTATCGCCTGCTGAGGTTTAAATAACTCTAAAGTGATGAATACGTTTTAAAAGTGCTTTCTGGAATGCTGGGTAAAAATAAAGAAGCCAGAGCCAAGATGTCCAGAAACCAAGACAGGGCTATGATGTCATGACAGCGTTCACCTGTAGATTTGAGTTTTCCCGCCGGATGTTTGACCGCTCTGAACATCTGGACTTCAGACTTTGGAATAAGTGTCGTATCTAAAGAAATGAAAACGTACAAATTCCACTGAAAGGAAATCCACCAAACAGCAAGCCCCCAAAGGGTAACCCCCCACAGCGCGGCCACAGCGTACGTCTGGTCAGACGGGAGTAGGAAGCTGAGCGGTGGGATGGAGCCGGATCAAAGCTCCAGACGGAGCCATGCCACTGCGCCGTACATAAAAACGCACGGCGGCGTGCACGTTACACTGAACCGTCAGCTGGCGTCAGGAGATGCAGGACTTCTGCGGATGTCTCCTGCAATGCGGCCCCCACTCACACATTGGTGGCCCCCCTTCTGCTTGCTCGCCGTGTCCCTCTGGCTGCCGCCGTCACTCTGCATGGAGAGCGTCTCCGCAGCCAACGCAGACACAAAGGCAATTGTATTCCTGTAGGATTGCCAGCCTGTCAGAGGCTTTGAGTCCTCACACACACTCACACACACTCACACACACTCACACACACTCGCACACACTCGCACACACTCGCACACACTCACACACACTCACACTCACACACACTCGCACACACTCGCACACACTCGCACACACTCACACACACTCACACTCACACACACTCGCACACACTCGCACACACTCGCACACACTCACACACACTCGCACACACTCGCACACACTCGCACACACTCACACACACTCGCACACACTCACACACACTCACACTCACACACACTCACACACACTCACACACACTTCCATGAGATGTAGAGCTTGTTGAACAATGTCTGGCAGTGACGCACACACACTGGAACAAGGCGGTCCAAGCGTCGTGGCTCCACTGTCTAAACTAATTCCGGCACACTGGCACCGCTCAGGTTGGCCACCGTCCCACCGCAGGATTTGGCTTGAAGGGGAAACTCCCCCAGCCGCTCCACAAGAGGCATTATCTGTTTGTAATAAATATTCCGACGCACTCGCTGGCAGCCAGAGCCCCCAGAATGTGGGTCAGGACTGAGAAGATCCTGCTCCTCTTCCTCCTCTTCCTCTCCGGCCCATTGTCTCGCTGACGGCATCTTTGGGGGTCCTCCGTCTATTTGGAAAGAAAGACCCCCCCTAATGAAGGACAATCCGGTTAGCCCTTGTTTGGCGCGCACGGACGTGCACGCTCACATGCAGGGGCTTAATTGGAAGAGCTTAATTGAGTTGTGAGGGGCTCATAAGGCTTAGTGCGACTCAAGGAGCGGGAATCAGTTAATGAGTGAGGAGAACACAATACTCTCTGTTTTTGTTCACTGTTGGCTTTTTAACACTAAGCAGCAATTAGACTAATGACCACAAAATACAGATAAATCATCTGGTTGTTGCTTTCACACCTGCTTTGTTGAGACTTTAGTTTTTAATGCTATCCGGTTTGAACTTTTTAATCTATTATTCGAGTCCCGATTGTTTTCTTTTTCCTCTCTCGTCTCTGTGAAGTCGTCCCTCGTCGCATCTGGCTTTTAATTGCGGCGTTTTAATTACACGGAGTGCTTTGTGAGCATCTGCTCCCTCTGTGATCTAATTTATCCCTTCCTGTCACGTGACCCTCTTAGGTTTCCCCTGATTGGATTAGGTCATCAGCGGGGGTGATGTTGCTATGACAGCTAACGTGATAACGCGCGCGGCGGTCCACCAGCTGATCCACTTAAAGGCCGTTTGTGCCGAAGTTAACGCCGCGTTTAATGGAATCGAATCTGCCCAAACTGTTGGTGTCAACAATGTGGAGCGGGGGGAAAAAGTTGCGTGTTGGGCGACGAGTAGAAGTGCGTGGGGGCGGGAAGCGGTGTGTTCTTCGGGTCAGGTGTGGGTTTGGAGAGAGGGTCCTCTTCGTTTCCCCTTGAGTGTGTTTGCTGGACCCTGCATGTGAGGTTGGCCCTTGCATGAGCATGAGCTGTCCTTGTGACGCAGGAACAGGAAGTCCGCCGTTCTGCATGCGAATGTGGTTTGCGGTTTGCACCGACCGTTTGTGTTTGAGCTGAGCTGTGGAGGACACAGGCAGTGGCATGCACCCCGTCACCTTGTCATCCCATCAGGCTTGCCTCCGATTGCCTTGCATGGGGGTTCCCCCCCGCTCAATTAGTCCCAATTCAGGGAGGAAGGAGGGCGTCCCCCTCTGCCCGCCTCCCGCCTCCAAATTCTTGCGGTGGTCCCAGCCAGCGAAACTGTGCTGTTTTGGTTTTTGCAGGACAGTGAGGGTGCACAGCCACTGAACCTGTCGGCCAAGCCTAAGGCAACCGAGAGCAAGTCACCCAACTCCCCCCCAACTTCCCCACAGGTCCCTGCTGCTGCCGCTGCCGCCACCAAGCTGGGCCCCATCAGCTCCATGAAGCACAGCGCCCCCTCAAGCATCGGAGGACCGCCAAGCAGAGTTAGCTCCATAGGTAAGAGGATTCAGACCACACTGATCAGTACTAATGTTTGATGGTCTGTAAACGGGTCGATGAGGCAAACTGAGCACAGATTGACCCTTTAACGTCCTAGCTTTAGCTCCAGTGTTAACCAGACGAGAAAAGCAGCTTCACAACACTTTACAGCAGTAATATGTAGCATATCTGGACAAAGTCTCTGTAAAAACCTGCTTTTCCACGTCACCACGGCATTCATCACATAAAGAGTCAAAGAGTTACGGAACATCAGAGTTAACTAACACGAATGCTACTGGAAGATCAAAGTCCAAGAACTCCTATTTATAACTCTAAAACAAACTCCAAAAATGTTGTCTTCTTTGGTTTGAACATCTAGAAAATGCTCTCTTTAAAAACCAACAGCTGTCCTTTCACATCATAATGACATGAACTGCTGACTACAAAAAAATACATCAATATTCTGGATGATCTGCTGTTGCTACACCTTTACTAAACAGAATGATGTATGTGTGATGTAGATTTAGATGCTTTAGTGTTAACTGGATGGGCTGCAAACAGTTGGACTCCATGACTTTCACTGAAGTTAATTAGTTAGTAAAGGAAAAAGAGAAGTGAGTTGAAAAAGTCTGAGATAAATGCAAACAGTGTATGCATTGATTTTTTTATGAATCCGTCTTTGAGGACAACTTCAAAATATCATTTATGCAAATATTTACTTGTTGTTTTCAGCATTAAAATGCTCCCATCATTAAAAGAAAAACATGAAAAGAACTAAATGCTTAGAATCTAACTTTGGGGATGATATTAAGAAATATTCTAGAAAAATGCTGTTTAAACAAATGTTAAAAAAACAAAAACCACACTATTACCAACAAACTCACTACAAAAGAGACGAACTGATGAAGACAAAGATAACCAATGTGACGGCTAGAAAACGATTGGAAAGCCACTAAACATTTGAAGGACCAAACTAAAACCAGTGCTGGCTTCAACTACATTTGATGAACAATCACAACATATGTTGAGTTCCGACCCGACCCCCCATCCTAGAACGTCTCGCTGTGTTCCTCTGTGTCAAAGGAGAAGCACAATCCAACAAGTGAAATGAACCGCATTTCTCCTCAGCCCTCCCCATGGTCTGAGTCAGCCCCCCTTTGCCTCTGGGTCTGGCTGGGGGGGTCCAGCAAACACTGGATGGCTCCACACCGGCAGCCGACTTCTGACCGCTGATCCTCAGGCTCACTCCAGAGCTCAATGAAACGGAATAAACACAACAAGTCAATACAGTAGTAATGAAACAATGTTTTTATATGGTTTATAAAAATATATGAAAATGTCAATTCAAACTAGAAGAAAATGAATGTTACAGTCCTGAATGGAAATGAAACTTAAAGGGTCATAAAATAAAAGAAATGATCAAAGATGAGCATAAATGAAGTGAAAACAGCACAATAACAATAAAGATATGTTTGTGAAAAATGTCAGAGCCGGGTATCGAACCAGCGAGCTTCTGCACCAAGGATCCCCCATTTATTACAATGGAGGCAGAAATCCTGGAAAAGTTCAAGGATTTGAAGGAGCAAAAGTCACTGCTGGAAAAAGATGAAAGAGCTGAACATTTGAATAGATGAATGGATGAAATAGATGAAACATTGTAGGAGGAGTTAAGCAGCAAAACATGGAGGAAGATTCTAGAATAAACAGGAAAATATTTCCTTTTGATCTCATAGTTGCTCAAACCATTTACAGAGTTTATTTCTGTTTTAATACGCCCACCTGAACAAAAGGTGAAAATGTAGCATCGTTTTGAACTCGTAGGTGTTGTCCTGAATATAAACGATACGTCTGTACGTGTCGGACGTGCCTGATGGTGGCGTCCGCGTTGACCACCGTCGTGGGGCGAAGCCGCTCCGCAGTGACGTGCGGTGAGGTCAGTGACTGGTGAGGCACTGAGTCCTCTGGAGTCAGATTTACAATATTTCACCGTTCATCCAACGGCAGCTAACAGCTTATAAAATACACACCGGATCATATTTGTCCTACAGAAAATATTTATAGATGGATAGAACACTCTTCTTGTATAAATTATTCATATTTACTGTAAACAAATTAAAGAATAATACAGATGTTTTCAGCTCACATTTGACCCTCAGTAACTATTTCTGGTAATTTTCCAACTACAAATTCTAATCAGTTATCAAATTTTGTCTGAGAATGATCATAAAAATAAAATCAATTATTTTACTTACATTTTTTCCACTAACTCCCAAGTTATTTTTAAAAACCAAACATTGAAAAACATGTTTGGCCTTACTTTTTGAGTCCATGTGTGGATCCTTCTCCACTAAAAGTTCTATGATCTGTTTCCAAGTCTTCCTTATTTTCCTTTATTTGATATGAGTTTCTCCTCTCAATGGAGACAGACGTTCCTAGTCTGTTTCTACGGCAGCAGTGTAGCTACAGAGCAGCTGTCAGCTCACGTCTGCCCCCTAGTGAGGCATGCCTCACCTGCAGCCTATCATGCTGGCCTGTAGCAGCTTTTTTAGCGCACGTCTGTGTTAACATTGAGTCCTGCAGTCAGAGGTGAGCCACAGCGCTGCAGAGCCTCACCCGGAGATTCTGCTCCATCTGTGATCAACACTCAAATTCGGCGATTTTAACCTTAGAAACTGTGGAAAATGTGTTGAGTTGACTGAAAAAGTATATTTAACACAGATCAGTGGATAGTAATATTTACTTCATTTAACTTTTTCTATTTTACCACGATTATGACAGGTGAGGCTGTGCCTCACCTGCCTCACCTGACGGCACGTCACTGCCGCTCCGCTAATGCTAATGACAGCTGGAGCGGTGTGCTCCTCACCGTGGGACCATTGTTGCCAGAGCCAGAACCATAATCATAGCCAGCCACATGCACATAGAATATGACATGAATGAATCACCATTTTGTTCTCCTAATCCCTTTTTCACGCGGCACGGATAGTTCAGATATTACACATATGTAACCGGCTATAATTAGTGTGTTGTTGTTGTTTTTGCCTCCGTGCTGCTGTTTGCCTGCAGGCGGCTTCATTGTTATGTGTTTATTAGTGGCTGAAAGAGACAGAGAGACATAGCAGGGAGGGGAGAGAGGAAGAGGAGAGAGAGAGAGAGAGAGGAGGATTAGCACTTCTCTCTCTCTTTCATGAGCGGGGGAATAATAAAGAGAAGGGCTGCATGACAGACAGGAGCTATCGCCAATGAGATTAGACAAGCCTCTTACATGAGCCAGGACGGCGCAAACATTAATGACACAATGACAGCACACACACACACACACACACAATCCCACCTCCTCCTCAGAGGCAATACGCTGTTTTTTTTTTTTTTCTGACTTACTGGCTAATCTCACTGTTTTTCAACAAATCGGCGGATTTAATATCAGATTAGTGGATTCTTGGTCCCAGATGTTTTTTGTTGGGAAAAATGGATTACAGTGTTTAAAGTTTCTGTGTGATCCCCCATCAAGTTATTTGTGTGTGTGAGTTTTGCCATCTGTTTCCGCTGAGGCTCACCAGCGAGCGCCACGCTGGCGCTCGGCGGGAAAAACTCGACTTCCTGCTACAGGTGGAGTCCTGAGAGTCTGAAAGAGTCTGAGCGCCACGCATTATTACCACTTTTCTCCAAATTCCAAATCAGGACAAAGTTTCAAACGAGGATTAAGATTTGCAAACATTTAAGAGGACTTTTTCAAAAACCACAACATGTGTCAGATATTTGACACATGTATGAAACATGCACTGACATATGATGACAAATTCAGAAGTTGTTTCAAGAATTGTTTTCTCTTCTTGAAATCATCAAATTATCTAAAAAAGTTCTTTGCAAAAGTAGAATCAGAAAATAAAATAAAATAAAAATGACGGTGATCAAAAGAAAAACACAAAAAGAAAAACTAAAGCACAATTTCCACAATTAAAATAGCTCTAAAGAAAAAGAACAGCACAGAAAGGTGAATATGAAAATAAAAATCATGAGTGATACTAAAAAAAAAACGACCCCAAAACAAGAATTAAAGGCAAAAGTGCAGAGAAGTTTCTGTTAAATAACAATCAGCCTAAATTCTATCAGCTTCAAATCAGTTAGAGTCGCATGTCTCTAATAAAAGCTCGTTTCATCCAAAAAGCAAATGTAAGCGATGCTTTCTGGATAAACTCACTGCTGGAATTCCTTCCTGTAAATTCTTCTGTCAACTCTAAAACCATCTGATGATGAAGCTGATGAAGAGGAGCTCACACCATGTCATGTAAAACAAACCACAACGACATTAAATCCCATTAAAGCCTAAATCATTTGTTAATCAGATCTCAGATCAGTGTAGAAGATCATTCCCATGATCCCGTGGGGGAATTCAGGTCACAGGAAGTTGACCTGTAAGGAGCTCCATCCCCTTCATCTGTCTTTACAGAACATTTCATCATCATTGGAGGGACTACGGCATGTCCAAAGTCCGGCCAGCGGTCAACTTTCTAGCGGCCCGTGGGCTACTGTCAAAAAAAAGCACTAGCACGCGGCTCCCGAGCACTTTTCTAGATTTCTGAACTGTGATTGGCTAAACGACGTCATGAGCCGTTAAAAACCCGTCGCTACCCGACCTTCAGAGCTTTTGGGACCAAATGAGAAGAACAGATTGATCTGCTAGTGTTCTGTCAACAGAGAATAAGATGGAACGTTTGACCTAAGAATAGGACATTCCCAGTCATGTGTTCTATGTGAAGACATGCAGTAAGTTTTTCACTAAACAGTTTGTTTTTCATGTTCAGGAATTAAACCACCAAATCTGAAGACTTCGACCTGCTGTTGTTTCTGTGCACCAGCATCTGCTCTGCCCTGGCAGGTGCAGTTTGAGTCTCATATATGTCCAGTGTTAGCGGCGTTTGTCTCCTCCATCCGCTCCGTCCACACATCTAAACGGACCTGACAGATGTCACTTCCTGGGGTCTCATCGCCGTCTCACTTTTCTCTCTGCTGCTGTCATCAAATCCACCAGAAATCTGTCTGAACGCCGTTGTGATTAAAATGAAGCCCTGTTAATCTGGCAGGTTAGGTGACATGGATGTGCTCACAGAAACGCTGTCAGTCTGGAGATTACTTGACTCCTCCTTTTCTTCTCACTCCTCTGTTCTCCTTCGTGCCCCCCCCATGTTTTTGGCTCCTCTCATATCCAGATTTTCCAGCTCTGACTTCTCAAAGAGTTCACGGCTCTGTCATTACCAATCTGACGCTGGTAATCTGGCCTGAGATGGCATTAGCGCTGTGGATTAGCGCAGATAATGGCCTCATAAACCAGCAGAGGCTCTTTGTTGAGAAGCAACCCGTCTGATGGAGCGGGCCGATAGATGCCCCGCCCGCCGGCGAGCAGCCGCACGGGTCTGACGGCTCTCCTGTAGAGCTGCTCAGTCTTTAGGGTGGGGCTGTGCATCTACAGCAGGTGGAGAGCTGCTGCTAGCCAGAGGCGCAGTGACTCACGCCCTGTTTCACCTCCAAGTGCTCCGTAAATGCCATGTATGTCTGCGAGAAACAAACATGTATGCTAATGTCTTTACTTCATGGGTCAGAGGACTTCAATGGAGTGAAACCCCCTGCTAGCAAACCGCCGGAGCTGCAGTCCAATGAGCTTGCAGACATTTGAAGCTGCGCTGTGACTGACGGACTGGTGTCTTGCGTCCGTGTTTGGTCCCAGCAGACTTGCTATCGTCGCTGTCCTCAACGGCCTACATGAACGACCACGAGGCGGTGACCAAGGCCTTCGCCGAGGCTCGCCAGATGAAGGAGCAGCTGAAACGAGAGCAGCAGGTCCTGGACGCCAAGGTGGCCGCCGTCAGCAACCTGGGCCTCAACAACGGCCGCTCGGACAAGGTAGGTCAGCAGTTCACCGAGCGGGTACACTTCCTGTTTGAAGCACATGTGAAAACAAAAGGAATGGGAACCAGGTCAGTTCAACAGCTAACCGCTGGTGGCCTGTAACACGAGCAAAGCTGATTCTCACATGAGTGATTAAAGCCAAATGTAAGACTTTTTTTGTAGTTCCACTTTAAATTCATGGATTTAAAGCAATAAAACAGTAAACAGACCAAAGAGCACTTTGTAAATGTCCCTGTAGTAAGAATGACGAATAAAGGATCTATCTAAAGGGATGAAGCACTGAATGTAACCGAAACAGAAATAAAGGATCTATTATTTAAGATCAAATCAGCTCTTTGGTCAACTTCACAGCATCTGTGACAAACAATGCAGAAACATTTTGTGTTGTTTGTCCTGATGTTAGCACGTTGCGTTGCCATGATTGTATGCTAATTAGCTAATTAACTTGCCGGGGAAAATCGCTTTATGATCAGTTTAGGGCAGCCCTCATTTATTAATTATTGAAAGTTTCAATAAGAAAAATAAATGATTTCATCATCTGATGCTCCGTTAAGGACTTCTTTAACACACAAATACACACAAATACACACTCTTTGTCGTACTGCAACTCTTCAACCAATTCCAAATTCCAGCAGATTGTGAAGCACAGAGGAGCCGTTTTAACGTCAAACTGTCCAAACGTCCTGATGCGTCGCATGCAGTGCTCAGAATCCATATGAGGCTGTTAGGAATGTAAACGGTGACACAGTTACAGTCACTTAAAGAGGATCAACACTGCAGTCGGTGTGAAAAGGTTCAGGAAATCCACACGGTTTTTCTGAATCTGCCCGATTCAACACAAAATGATGGAACTCCCATAACGAATGTGATGCTTTTTCTGTTATTTGTGGAACCAAACAGAATATTCTCTACTTGGACTTTTTTCTTTACCACAATTTTAAATATTTGTTCTGTCCGATTCTTAAAATAGCTCTTAAAATAACTGATGTTTTGGATTTTAAATGGATATTTATTGATTTATTTATGTAAATTATTTCCTGCAACTTCAGTCATGTTTTATTTCACATGTTAGGTTTTATAGATTAGAGTGTCATTTTTCTCCATAAATATATATTAATAATTCTGCTCCTTTCAAGCGTGAAACATGGGAATTACAAACAAACGAAACTAAAACCACAAATCAGAGAAAGTCTCCAGAGTCCTCCCGAGCTGTGCGCTCTCAGTTCCCGGCGTGTAACGTTTAGTCTTGCCGCACGCCATCCGTGCCGCTCCACGTAGGAGGCAAATGGGCGCACAATGCCCCGGCTGAACATGTGTTGAGCGCAAACAGGAGCAGATAAGGTGAAACCGGAGGCATCCCAGAGGTAATGAGTGTGTCTACAAGGCGCTGCCAGCCCGTGTGTGCGTGCGTGCACGTGTGCGTGCATGCGTGCGGGGCACAGCGAAGCGGCAAGGAGACGGTAATGTGAAATGACGGCGCCCGCTCCTTGGCAGCGTTGCTAAATTGTGGTTATTTGTTGAACACATTTAGAGTCAGCTGGTGCCTCTCACTCAACGTATAGTTATCTAAATCTATTCTTAAAAAAGTCTGAAATTGCGAGGATCCTCGGCGCTGACATTCAACGGCTCCATCTGTGTCTTTCTGCCTCCTTTTGCTCAGATGTGACACACTTCAAACGCCGCAGCATGAAGGCGCCTGGCCGTGTCCGTCTCCGTAGAGCGTCCCCACACATTTATCTAGTTTGACGCCTGAAACGGACCGACACCTTCAGTACCGCAAGATTCTTCTAAGCTAAATAAAATGTTTTTTTTAAAAAGGCATCATTGTTTAAGGACTTGGTTTAGTTTTTGGATTCCTGTCGACGCAGGACAAACCCCATCGTCCTCCTCCCTCCTGATCTGGCGGCCCTTTGGCTTTGTGCGGCGCTCTCGGCGCCGGGACGCGGCGGCGGCGTCATCCCTGACACACTCGGAGGATTAGTTTTGTCACTACTTTGTGTCTTGGCTCCGGTGTCAGCCATTCAATCCACTTTTCTGGTGTTCTGCAGCGGGGCTTAATGTCAGACTAGGCTGTCATCCACTCCGTCTGCCCGTTCACCAGCAGAGCCCTCGGCACCGGCGTGTTTCATCTGCAAATCTAAAAGTCTGGGAGACATTTTTTTTTTCCCCGTAAATGAGAGATTTACATACAAGAAAACCCAAATTCATTAAAGGTTATTATGCAGTCATCAAAACGCAGCAAATCGAACATAAAATACTTTTTAAATGGTTTGAACAGAAGACAATTAGAGCGCCGCCGCGTTGGTGGCTTTTATTCTCCCTCCTTCCTGTCTGTTTATTCCACTCTGGGGGGGGAAATTATCTCTAACAATTAAAGTCCATTGAGCTTAAAACAGGAGGAAAAGCATTTCATTATCATTCTGCCCCCCCTCCATCCAGCCAGCCGGCGAGCAGGGGTCACGCCTAAATGGAGAGGGACACTTTTTGGGAAGCTCGCTGGAGAAGACCGCAGTGTTTTGGGTTGCGCTCTTAATCGTGTAATTAAACTGTGAAAAAAGGGAAAAAAAGCACGCCGGCGCTGGAGCTGCACGCCACTCGTGTGTGCAAGGGGAGAGCGTGCCCGCCGCTTGCATTAAGCATGTAAATGCTGGCTAAATCAGCTTTTTATTGGTTGTAATAAATACCCAGGGGGCCGTGCGGCGTGGCCTCGCTCTTGTCCACGCGGCGCTAATGCGTCGACCCTCAGGGCCTCTGCAAGAGAGAGGCGAGCGCCGCACTCCACTCTGGCAGGTGGCTGCCAGGAGTCGCCACACAAACAGGGATGCGCCGCACACGCACATGCACATGCACATGCACACGCACACGCACGCTGCAGTAGACATCAGACTGAAACGCATCTGCGTGTTTGCATGCAGACGCACTTCTGCAACTGGATGTCCACGAAACAAACAGCAATCATTGGCCAGGTTTTTTTTTGGTTTTCCTCCTGAACACTAATAAAAGTCAGGAAACCTTTTTCTGGTTTGGGTTCACGCTCTTGTTTTGTCGGCGTGTGACTCAGCCGCTGACCCGCTGCCACTGTCAACTGTTTGTGCCGTTCAGGACAAAGCTGCCTTGGAGAGCTTGAGTCAGCAGCTGAAGCAGCAGGCCGAGGACAAGTTCAGCCACGCCATGCTGGACTTCACCATGAGCGGCGACTCGGACGGTGAGCGGACACACGGCTGCATCCTTAGCAGGCCGTCACCGTTTATTCACGAGTTCAGAATCCTGCCAGACTGATCTACCTGTGGCTAGCTGTCAATCATATTGACCTACACCATCAGAAAATCTTTCCTTTTTTGGAAAGTTCCCTCTGGATTCAGGCTCTGTAGGTTCATTTCACTAAAACTAAAATCGACTAAAACTTCACCTGAAACTCAAATTCTTTAGCTTTTTTTAGATCAGTCAGTGGGATCGTTTAAAATAAACCATCATCGTCTCATGATGACATGACCTGAATCATAATAAAGGAACCGTTAGTCATTTGATGCACCTCCTCCTCTTCCTCACAGGTTCCCCCAGCGTGTCGGACTCCAGGATTTTTCGCGAGTCTCGGGGTCGCAGCAACAACGAGCCGCACATCAAGCGGCCGATGAACGCCTTCATGGTGTGGGCCAAGGACGAGAGACGGAAGATCCTGCAGGCCTTCCCGGACATGCACAACTCCAACATCAGCAAGATCCTGGGTACGACCTGCAGACCGCCCCCGCCGCTGGCGTTAACCACGGCTAAGGCGGAGCGCAGCCCCAACAAATGATGAGATAATTCATTATGCATTAAACAAGCAGCGCGGGGCCGCCTGACATTTCGCTCAGACCGCCGGGACGGGCCCTGACATTTTAAAGAGCTCCTGAGCGTTTCATAACAGAGGGAAATCTGGTTTTAATAAGCCCCCCCCCCCCCCCACCCCCTCTCAACCGCTAACAGATCGCAGGGAGAGAAAACAGCTGACAGCTTTTACCCATTAAACATCCAGTAGTCAAGTGCAAATTCAGGCCAGAGACGAGGCGCGCTCACGGCTGGAGGACGAGCTAACATGCCCCCCCACACACACACGTGCACATGGAGGGGGCTGCCATAACGGGTCTGAGCGCGGATGCTGAGCCCGCAGATGACAGAAGGTTAAGTGACGTCCTCATTAGTTGAGATGAGTACCTGTGGTCCCGCCGCTGCTCCTCATTAAGCCTTTTACCCTCTTTGGATTCTTTTGCCCTCTTTGGATTCTTTTGCCCTCTTTACGCGAGGCGTTCAGGCAGAATGGAGCAGCCTTTCAGCATTTACTCAGTGTCTCTGATATTTACAAGAATTCAAGTCAAGAGGCTCACTGGTATAAACATGAGGTACGCACTAGTTAACTAGAAAAGAAAACTCTAAGCGCCACAAATTGATATTTGGTTTTCTGAGTGTATTTTTATCCTTTACATTTAAAGCCTTTATTAGTAGACTAGTTAACAAGAAAAACCCATTTTATGTCAGGGACGTTAAATAGAGGCCATGCAAGGTTTGCCATGCTGACGTTTTGTTTGCTAAAGGTATTTTCTGCACCACAGGGCACTATCGTCAATGAACGGTCTACTTTCCTCATTTTGTCTATTTTCATAATATATTTGTTGTTTTAGCTGTATACATATTTTTTGACATCTTCTGCCAACAGAGTGTGTTTTCTGGGGGGTAATCTCTGATGATGCGTTTGTCTGTGCGTCCAGGCTCCCGCTGGAAAGCCATGACTAACCTGGAGAAGCAGCCGTACTACGAAGAGCAGGCCCGTCTCAGCAAGCAGCACCTGGAAAAGTACCCGGACTACAAGTACAAGCCCCGGCCCAAGCGCACCTGCCTGGTGGACGGCAAAAAGCTGCGCATCGGCGAGTATAAGGCCATCATGAGGTCCCGCCGACAGGAAATGAGGCAATACTTCAGCGTAGGGTGAGAGTGCTGTCCGGGACAGTTCATGTGATTCAAGTCAGGGCGTGTGATAGTGTGTTGGCTCTTTAAATTCAAAATTTACAAATTAGTAGAAAAAAAGATGTCTGATCCCACAATTCTTTGCTGCTGTCACATGGGGATAGTCCTGTGGACTCAGTATAAGTGGGCGTAGGAGACCAGCAGGTTCCTTTTCTGTTCCTGGTTTGCTTTCACACACGACGTTCTCAGAAGCAAACCAAAGACCAAAATCCCCGAAACAATCTCTGCCCCAAACGAGTTTCAATTAAGAGACAACAGGCTGAATCCAGTCATCCTCTGATCGTCTGGCACCAATAGGTGCCTTGACAGTTTCTGCCGTTTTCAAGTGGTGGGGGTGTGGACTTCCAACAAGCTCACTCCTGATTGGCAATAAGTCATATTGACTCCACCCAATCACTGCTTACTGATGTCATCGGGCTCCAACATGGCGTTGAGCACTTTGTAAAAAAGTGGAGGCTGAAGTGACTTACGGAAGTAAACCATCTTCTATGGGTGACATCACCCACTCATTCCAGCTCCTGCTACAGTCAACGGTTGCTTCATTTGTTACAGCATCACTTTTATCATTTATGCACTTTGGTTCAGTAAATCTCTCCTCTTGTTTGGTCTGCCTGAATTTAGGGGAACTTTCCTGGTTTAAATAAACCCAAAATAATAGTCGTTTGGGACGATGAAATGTTAAAAACTGGTTTGTTGTTGTTGTTGGTCTAAGCGTCAGGCTTCAGCACTTTGTCCAGACTTGAACTTCTTGAATGTTGTGTCTTCCTGTGTTACAGGCAGCAAGGCCAGCTGCCCCTATCCTCTGCTGGAGTGGTCTACCCCGGTGCCCTAACGATGGCAGGAATGCCCTCCCCCCAGATGCCCTCAGAGCACTCGAGCATGTCCAGCAGCCCCGAACCCCCCGCCAACCACCACCCCAACCCCAACCTGGCCGGCCTGAAGGGAGACGAGCCCCGAATCAAGGAGGAGGAGCTCCGGCTCGATGACAGCAACGGCGACGCGTACGACGACTTCGACTACGAGGACGAAGAGGCGGACTACGCCAGTGACAACGAGAACCACATCACCCAATAGGACCAGCCCCAAGGAACCCCAAGCGCCGCTGGTTAAACACCCCCAAACTCCCATCAGTCAGGAACGTTGGCCTTTATCCCGCCCCCCAACCAACTCGCCCATCCTCCTTTAGAAGGACTCTCTGGCCAGAGCCGACGGCGCCTCCCACTGGAGTCCTGATACCAGCATCTGACCGACCAATCAACGGAAGCACAGGACCTGTCTGTCACACTGACTGTTACACAAGCTGGAGTCTGGGAGGAGGAGCGGAGCAGGCCAGCCGTGAAGCTCGCTGAGGAGTATTCAAGTACTACTGACTGAGTGTACTGCCGTGAGTGAGGAGAGAAAAACACTTTCAGTGCTGTTTGTAAAAAAACCACGAGTGGACCTGTCCCAGGCTAACAGATGACACTTTAAGACGGAGGACCTGTTTATTATCAAAGACACTTTGAAAACAACCGCTTTTTTCTGCTTTGGTTCTATAATATTCTCACTCAGGTACACGGTGCCAATAAGTGGCTTGTGAATGTGATTTGTTGTTTTTGTGCTACAAGTTTGGATAATAATAGAAAAAAGAGACTTTTCTTTTTCCCCCTTTTTGTTGTGAAGCACCTGAAAGACAGACGTTATTTTTGAACAGAAACCGATTTTTCCCCATTTTTCAGCCTCACTGTGTGCTGTCGGCGTTCCCCCCCCCTCCTTTTAAAATGTTTTTGGTTTTTTTGGCCGATGATGGTCCGGCCCTTTTAGGGACTGTCCCAGTCTTCAGAGGGGGAGAAAAGGGGCGTTTTCTGGCGTCACGGAGCAGAAACTAGAGCACTGTGTTGTGAGACAATCCGCCACTTTTCTGGCTCCGCCTCTTTCACCTGGAACCCGTCCGAACGCCGCCCAAACCCCCCCGACAGCCTGTGTTCCCCTCTGACCGGACGCTTGCACTTCTTCTTTTTCTACGGGCAAAAAGAAGCTTAAAAACTCTGGAAAGACAGGCAACTTCTTTTGCTGCTGTTGCTGCAACACAAACACACACAAACACACACAAGCTGTGCCCTCAAGTGTTTTTTCTGCTCCCGCCAATCACGTCATCCTGCTGTATCCCAGTGGGTGGAGCCGAGGTGAAGTCAGCCAGTCAGTGTTTCTGTTTGTATTTGAATTTTTTTATTTTAATATTATTATTATTATTATTATTATTTCTCTTCAAACTGCCTCTAGACTAATAATATTATTAACAATAATTATAAGAATGGTCAGCGTTTCCTAAGTTTAGTAAGTTATGTACAGTATAATTTATTTTTCTTCTCGTCAATAAAACATTCTTCTATTTAGCTGTTAGGTATTTAGATTTGAGCAGTTTTCCTTTTTTTGTTTTTTTTTTTTAAATGCGTTTGTTTTGTATTAATCCTTCGGACGGCGGAGCGGGCGGATGTCAGCCCTCCTCCCAGCTGAACACCTTTTGTCCAGGTCATTGACTGGATATGAGAACTGGAAAAAGTGACTCCGCCCCCTGGCGTTCCAAACAGGAAGTACCAGCGGGCTCCAGGAAGCCAAAATCCAATAGACGTCACAGAGGAATAAACAGCCACTGCTGCATGTTTTCACATGATCCACATTTATTTGTCTTTAGTTCAAGTTATTGAAATTCTGAACGGACCAATCAGACGCCTCGACAAAAGCATGCGGTCTCACGTCAAATGTTTGATTGATAGATTCCCCTGAGCTCGCTTTGAAGTGTTAGGGGCGTGGCCTTCCACCATTCTCACTCTTGATTGGAGTAGAAATGTTGACTTGCTTCCTGACGATGTTCCAACATCCGTCAAAATGACATGACAGTCACTCGGTCCAGTTCTCATATACAGTCAACAGTCCAAGCCCATTTGTAAGAAGCACTCAAACTTTTTTTCTTTTATTGCCATCATAATTTAATTTGTAATGATGATCACCACGCATAATGTGAAGGTTTTCTCTCTTTGTGTTTTCTTGTATTTGGTTTCTTGGGAAAGCAGTTGGCCCGGTCGGCGTTCACGCCGGCCGCCTCGTCGGGGACACAGTGGAACGTCTTTGGCTCTGATCCTCCTCAAGATTAACAAAAAAAAGAAACTTAAGTTACGTACTTTGAATAATCGTCATGACAACAATCAAATCCTTTGCTGAAAACCCGTGTACATAGATATTTTCCGTGATGTCAGGCCGTGTTTACAGCGATCTGCCAAACATCTTCCACTGTGCGTCCATCAGCGAGTGTGTCGGCTCGACCTTTCGACCTTGTTCAGGAGCCATGATTATTCTTCAGGTGTGACGTCACGTAGTGATTCCCCCTCCATCTTTTTTTACATTTTTTGGATGTTTCTATTTGAAGAAGAACCTCCGGGTCTCGACTGTGCTGTAAAGTCCCCCCTGTTGTCAGAACACGGATGCTGGAGAAACACGTGGGAGGGGGTCGTCATGGTACCATGAGAACATGTGAGACATTCACGCGTCAATCATCCCTGCTGGCAAGGTCTTTCCCCACACGGAGACAATGAAAATGATGATCATGTTATTTAAGACAATCAGTCATGAGTGGAGCTCAAAATGAAGTGAGATTTATAACAAACATAAGATATCTGACCGTCTCAGCTTAAAAAATCAGATAATTATGTAAATATAACATAGAGTTATAGATTTATATTTTGTTCATAACACAGTGTAATATAAGTTGTATATTTCTTTTTTTTTCTTCTCCCTACTGTCTCTTTTATTGATGTTATCCATGCCACAGAAAAGCTAGAGTTGCAGGACTCGCACAAAAAAAATGAAGAAAATATCAAAGACATAAAGAAAAACCACAAAAAAGAAGAAGCCGTGGGCTGCCACCACCATCTGTTCTAAGTTCACTTTTTTTCAGTATTACCGCCAGACAAGGCTCTAATAAAGACAGCAATGGTGTTCAGTAAACTGGTGCTGCTCCTTCTTTCCTCCACGTGCACGTGCACATGCACGCACTTCCAAAACGCCATCCATAATATTTGTTTTTTTTTATTAAACTTTATAGCTGCAAATTATCATAAAAGACAATCAATACATGAGATGAAAGTCCTAGAATTAATGAGGGTCAAGTTCATAAAATTATGATAAAAGAAATCAAGGTTTTAAAAGAATAAAATCCTTCATTTTGAATTCATGGTTTTTGTTGAAACATTTTAGCTCTAAATCTTTTGAAGGACAACATAAAATTTGTTCTCATAAATCAATAAAATGTGTCTATAATTGTACAAATTAAATTTGAAGTTTGATTAAAAGTCCAAACAGTTTAAGGACTTTCATGCTCATCAATTTGGACTCTCTTGTAGAAAAAGGCTTCATATTTTTCCATAATTTTACGACTTCAGACGAGATTTTTATTTTTACATAATTTCCTATTTTATGTTTTGTTTTTTCTTATATTTGTATAAATTTACTCTCAGTTTACTACTTTTACTTGTAAAATGTTAAAATTTTTTTCATAAATTTCTGACTTTCATTTCTCGTAAAGTGTTGGACATTTTCTCATAAATTTACATCTTTATTTCATACAGTTTTCTCATATTGTTACACAAACTTTATTCTCAAAAAATATATAACATTTTTCTCATAAATGTAGTCTTTTCTCATCATTTTACAATTTTGTTCTGATAAAATTATGACTTTTTTTCATGATTTTCTACTTTATTCTCAAAATTTTTTAGCGTTTTTAATTCCCTAATTCTTTCATAGTTTTTTCATAATTGTTTAACTTTATTCTCTTAATTTTGTAAATATATTTTCACTACTTGATTTTCACACATTTTTTTCCATATCTTTATGACTGTTTTTGTTACAATTTTGAAAAATATTTTACAACTTTCTTCTTGAAACATTGTAATTCGATGCCATGATTCTGATCACATGTGGACTTTCTTGTAGAACTGGTTCCTCATTAGTGTCTGGAATGCTGACCCAGACTCTGCATGGCAGCCAGCACGCAGGCTTCAATGAAGCGTGTTCTGCTGCTCGCCGTCGCTCGTCAGGTCAAGCGGTTTGACCCTAAAGGAGCCAGCTGTGAGCCGCGGCGAGGAAAACCTCCACCTGTCGACCGGAAACACGTGTTCAGGGGGGCTGAGCGGTGGAACCAGCGAATATTTAATGTATGCGTACACGGGGGGGGGCGTGCTCCTCCACTTTGAGGGTTAGAAACACAAAACGCCACTCAGCTGGTGCATTACGGAGCGCCGTCGCCCATCTGTGTCCATATGTCCCAGCAAACGCCCAGCGCATAAAAGCAGATAAATGCACTCAGAGGGTTCTGCATGCTTTGCTAATTAGCATAACTTCACACACAAAAACACAAAACAACCTTTAATGTAGGAAAGAAATGCCAGTGAGTGACAGAGCCGGCTGTTGTTGGTGAATTTTTCAGGAGTTGGCCGGAGGGGAAACCAAAGAAAAGCTGGATGAGGAAAAGCAGAGCAGGCCCTCCGTTTCTTTTCTGATTGGTCTTCCTTCATTGTCAGCGAGACAAACAGCGGTGGGGCTCAGAATAAAGTCCTGCACCTGCCCTCAGGTGGACTGTAGGACGTCAGCTCAGCTCTCCCCCAGCAGCCGTTTCCATCACAAAAGCAGGAACCAGGAGGAAAAGAGGAAATCCCATCGCCACATTTCCGTGGGAATGTCTGCTTGTGTCTCTGGTGCAGATCTGAGCTTCTGCTTCATCACAGCAACTTTCCTCCAGATCCGTTCCTAACTTCCATGCGCGCCGTGCCAGAGCTCGGCCTTGCTGTGCCACTTGGTAAAACGTGCAGCTTTCAACCGTGGGTGTTTGGAAACGGAGTGAAAACGATGTCACATTAATGATTTAACGTCGGTAATAGGATGTGCTGTGACGCTGAGCCGCCAGCTAAACGGAGTTTCAGGCTTCGGCATTAATGTATTCACGAGGAGAAGGATTATACGGAGACAAGAGCAGCTTCAGAGCCGAGTGCAGCGGCAGCCGGGCCAACAGGCCCGCTAGACGTGAACGCCTTTCACAATGCAGGAGGTAGGACTGCACGCATAAACAGCACTGCGGGGAGTTTGCTTAAGCACCTGAAATACCAGCCCTGATGCAACCAGTCCTTTTTACTGCACACGTTCCCCCTCGCACAGAAATTAACATCCAAGTTTTGTCTTAATTCTAACTCAGACGGATGCAAATAACACTTAAAAGTGACATATTCTTTTGCTAAATCTGGTAGCAAACAGAGTGACAGAAAATCTGAATATTTTGTTTGTTTGACAGCAGAA